>JASDQU010682679.1:46339-58127 GCA_032191745.1 Picea mariana | reverse complement strand
TTGGTTGTTGGTCCCACTTGAGTTTTTAGTGAAACTACATATTTTGTGTCAACAAAAAAGGCTTTCTCTTACAAAAATTTCATCGATGGACTTGCTTAACGCATTGGTGAGTTCTCAACCAACGTCCTAGTCATCGAATGTTTGTGTAGGGAGTACTCAAGCTTCCTACCAAGCCTTTTCTTGGGGTGGAGGTCACATTCCTCGATCATATCCATTTGTCAGAAGTGCACCTATTCGATTTTATGTTCCTAACCCCACATGGATCTGGGGCACTTCTATGGTTAGCAGATCCCATCCTCTATCATTTCATCAACTTCAACCCCATTCACACTTTATGGTGGGTTCAAGAGAAACCCTTTGATCGCATCTACAATGTTGGCAGGGGGAAAACCCTTTCAAGCTTATTCTGCCCCTTGGAAAGGACCTTTGTCCTCGCCAGGGGAGCCTTTAGGGAATACTCCTTTCCAATTCTAGTGGAATCCCTTCCTAGGGATATCATAAGGGGGAAACCCCTTTCCCATTCAGTCCACCCCTATACTAGGGTTTCTTTATTTCCATGGGGGGTCTCATGGAGGTAACCTCGATTTTCATCTAGGGAACTTGATAGGTGGAGGATTTCCTCCATTTTACTAGGGGCCACAAGGTTTCATACCAAGATTTGGTTCGATAGTAAACTATTTTTGGAAACCTGGTGAAAACTACAATCCAAGACCTTGTTTTCAAGCTACTCATCAGTCAATGACACAACCTAGACTATAGTTTCTGACAACTTTGAATTAACATTATTTATCCAAGTTGATGAATGATCCTATTTTTCATCACCCTAGTTGGCATGTGGTCCTAACTAAATTTCCTTGAAACATTCCAAATTTTGAGGGGAAAAGCAACGAAGACCCACAGGACCACGTGATGACATTCCACTTGTGGTGCTTGTCCAACTCCTTAAATGACGATTCAATCAGATTGATTTTGTTCTAGTGTACTCTCACTGGAGGTGTTTCCAAATGATATATTGAACTTGAGAGGGGTAAGTACTCGACATTCAATGATTTATCTATGGTTTTCTTAAACCACTTCCAACTCCCTGTCTAGTATGATGCCAAGACAAAATTGTTGGCTAACTTTTTACAAGACAATGCCATGCACATTTCTGATGACATTCAATAATGGAGGAGACGAAATATCTTCATTAAGGCTATGGTTCCACCAGAGTTCCTCCTCTAATGGTTCCTTAAATCCTTAATCATGTATATTTCAAAGGACATCGCAACTTTGGGAGTGTTTTTCAGAGGAACAGACAATATTTTGGGCGCAATAGTTATAAATACTATAATCTTAGTCAGAAATGCTCTATGAGATTATGATGAACGTGCCACGATATAACCTCAAATTGGAAAATCCAAAGTCCAACATACATATCGATGGTATAGTGGTTTCTGCTCAGTCAAAAGTCACATATCTGGTTGTTATCCAGATGCAAAAACTTGTTATCCAGTAACTTATGGCCATTCCAGCCACTGACTCAACCACCCCCACCACTCAGTATTTTGATCTACATTCTATGCAAAAGAAGACTTTGAAGGGTTCTTAGAAACATGAATACAAAATAAAAGGAAAGAGTAAGAAAGGTGGTGGGAGTAATAATAAAAAGTTGGAAAAAAATGTTGAGGGGGAAAAGGATGAGAAAAGGAAGGTGAAGTTTCCTTGTAAGCTTTGCGATGATGATTAGCTTACACATCAATTCCCATCAATGGAAGACAGTATAGGCTTATCAAAATGAATAAAAAAAAGCATCATGTTGTGTTGCAAAACCATTTCCCATAAGGGAAAAATTTGCAAGCTGGTTCTTCCAACTTCATCCCACAAGGTTGCACTTCAAGTGCTCCCTCCTCTGACGGATATAAAGGAGTAGTAAAAATGTTTAACTCCTTGAAGATAAAAGATGTAGATTTGTTGNGAAATTTATAAAAGGACAACACATAAACCTAATGCACAAGCTCCTCCCAATTACTCAATTGTGGAGTATTTGGCTCAAACATCTTGTGCAATGTCCACTTTGGAGGTTCTCCAAAATTTCCCCTTGCAGTGCACTTCATTTTTATCTCCCATAGGACCTGCAGACTCTACTAGTCAGCTCATAATAAATTTTGATGCTACTGATGTGAGACCATGCCTTCCATATCACATATATTTTCAGATAGGGTTTGTTTGCAACAATATCTTAGTTAAGAGAACTATCGTGGATGAAGGAGCTTCCACATGGGTGATGTCTTTGTCAATATGGAAAGCCATCAATTTTTCTAAACTTACCCCTTCTCCTACACTCTTGACTACTTTCGATGGACGCTCGTTTCAACCACATGGTCTAATTCCTTCGTGTCTAGTCAAGCTAGGGGAAAAGTTTGTTTGCGCATAAGTTGAAGTAGTTGATGTGCTGCTTGACTATAATATCTTGTTAGGAAGAAGTTAGAATTGTGCCATGACAAATGTTGTCTCGATAACTTTTCAGATCATTTGTTTTCCCCATGAGGGGATAATCATGACTATTGATAAAGTATCATCCAACCTTTCTAATGCAAAAACTTATCCTGGGACTACTATCCCTTGGATTTAAAAATCTGAGGCAGCCACTAAGAGCATCTACTATGGGATGTACCCTTCACAAATGGGATCTTTTGATTTCCCTGCACCAATTTTGTATGTTCGTGATACTCCGGTTAATAGGGTTGATTCATTTAGAACGGCGCATATACATGACTCATGGACCCTTCCCTCACCATCTAGTATGGTTTAAGGTTGATTTCATGATGGGATGGATGGACCTTTGTCTACAACTGAAATAGCTTATCGGGCCATTAAACAGGCCATAACAAACCCACATCAAACTCCAATGGTCATTGAGGAGTATGATCTCTTTCTTGAGCCTATATGGGCTCACAAATTTTCAAGCACTCAAGAATGTTTAAGTACCATATTACCTTTATATGAAGCAATTATGAAGGCTATGGTCATAGACAAATGTCCCTGGGAGGATTTGCATCATAGATCGTATTTCCTCCCTAAAATCACATGAGTTGAGAGTGGAGAGTTCAAGTTAGCCATTGTTGGAAGTGTTGATGGATTAGTCAATCCATTGTCTATACATGGTGTCTATGCCAAAGGAAACATGGCTAACATATCGAAAATGATCACAATTAATATTTCTAGGAATCTTGAAATTGTCAAAAATATCTTTATCGGAGAAGAATGATCACATGACGAGATCACTCAATATAAGACACTCTTTAAATAATTTCAATATGTGTTCACATGGTCTTACGAGGAAATGCTTGGAATTAATCCTTGAATACTTCAACATGAGATTCAAACCTATGAAAATGTAATGCTAGTTTGACAAAAGTTGAGACCTATGAACCCACGAAAGTTAGCGACAATAAAAACAGAAGTTGAAAAGTTCCTTAATGAAAGATTTAACTATCCAATTCCTCTAATGGAATGGGTCTCTAACCCTATTCCCGTTGATTATAACAAAGCTATGATCTATGTTGGGACAGATTTTATGGACTTGAATAAGGCATGTCCTAAAGATAACATCCCCGCACCATCCATTTATAATATCTTGGATGAGTGTGCAGGGAGCGATATATTCTTGTTTATGAATGGTTTTTTCTGGCTACAACTAAATTGAAATTCATCTGAAATACCAACACACGACGACCTTCATATGTTCTTGGGGTACATTCACTTACAGGAAAATGTTGTTTGGTCTTAAAAATGTTGGTGCAACTTTCCAGTGAGCCATGATGCTTTCCTTTCATGACTTGAAGAACATAGTGGAGGCATGTTTATGTGATATCACGACTCACTCATGCAAGAGGGCCCATAATCTCTTACACCTTCACTTATTTTTCGAATGGTGTCATTTCTATAGGATCCGATTGAATCCACAAAAGTTTATTTTTTGTGTGACCTCTAGTCGTCTTTTGGGATTTTTCATTTCAACAAAATGGATCATGGTTGAACCATTGAAAGTTGAGGCAATAAATTAGTTTCCTTCCTTATGTATAGTCAGACAATTTTAGAGCCTACAAGGAAAGGTGAATTTCATAAGGCGTTTTGTTCTGACCTATCCTAACATAACAAGGAGATATATGAACCTTTTGAAAAAGGGGTCCCATTTTGTTGGGATGAAGCTACACAACATTATTTTGATGTTGAGTCCCCCTTATTGCAATTGAGACTAATTTTTGTATATTTCAACAACTGAGTCTTCTATCAGCATGGTTCTAGTTCATGAGGATGATGATATCCAAGAGCATGCCATATATTACTTTATACATGCTCTCATGGGTCCTGAACTTAGATACTCACATGTAGAGAAACTTGAGTGGGAAAATTTTCATGCTGTCCAATGGATCTGACATTACATTCTGCTATGAAAGAAAACCATCATATCCATGGTCAATCTATATCAATATGTTTTGGATAGGAAAATTATTGGCAGGAAGTACAACAAGTGGAATTTTGTGCTTCAATATTTCAAATTGGAATTTGCAACTACAAAATCTAAGAAATCTTTAGTTTTCGTTGAGTTGATGTCATAGTCTTAGGTAGATAATGAGGAAGGTGATATGACAGATTCATTTATGTATGGGAACATTTTCCTCATCTATTCATTCGATCCATGGTATGAGGATATCCTTATATATCTCCAAACTTTGAATTTACCTCTAAAATGCTCAAGAGACGAGTGGCAGTGGATCCTTCATATGGATAAAAAATACCTCATTATCACTGACACATTGTACTGATGAGGGGTGGATTCAATCCTTCGAAGTTTCTCAAATATTGAAGAAGTAGAGGTTGTTTTGAACGACTTCCATAGTGGAGCATGTAGTGGTCACTTGTCTGGGTTGGAAATATCCAAAAAACAATTGCATGTAGATACTTTTGGCTTACAATATTTAAAGATTGTGTTGAAGTAGTTAAGAAGTGTCATCCATGTCAAACTTTCAATAATAAAATGAGTGCACATCGTACTCCAATGTTTCCCATCATCATTGTTGGCCCCTTTAACAAGTGGGGGGTTGACTTTATGACATGGCACTGTTACACATTATTTTCGTCACACTTATGACCATTAGTGATGTAAACCTATATGTTGCCTTCAAAGGGGTCAGTGGCTTGAATTCCTAAAGAAATAAGGGAGAAGATCGTTTCCTGAGAGAAGAAGTTGTCTTTTCCTTTGAAAAAACCCTATTAAGAAGGATCATCGCACCCTGCCTGATGTTAGGGGTGAGACGATCCCGAATCATCCCATGTTTCATTATACCTGACCTACAACATCATCGCACTCTGCTCAGTTCTAGGGGTGTGACGATTTTCATACATGGGAAAAATGAGCATATTCTCGATGATTCTAGAAGGACAAGATTCTATGGTGAGGTGGCCTCCAATTTTTTTGGATCTTGCTCGCTTTTCTCATTTAGTGGGATTATCCTAACCTCCTCACCTTATCCTCTTCAACTTATAAAAGGAGAGGAGCTCTCATGGGGAAATTTATCTCGGGAAAATTATATTGGAAATTTGGCTTGAGATTGTTATCTTGTTTAGAGTGGCTTTGAACTTTTCTTTGTCAAGATAGATTGTGAGTGACTTTCAAATCTATAGTCACAGAATCCATGGAGTAAGAAGTGTGTGGGAAGCAAGGAACAGTTGGAAGGGACCTTACGACATCAAGGATTTGGTTGTAATCTCTCTTTTTATTATTTAATATAGATGCACTTTTATTTCCTATATGAATCTTATTTGTCCATATTGTATGATTCTTTGATCACATACATAGTTTCATATCAAGTAGGCTATATTATTATTGTCTTGGTTATCTTTTATTCCTTTGCAGATATTTCTCCATAAGCCTTACGAAGGAGCTTGGATTGCATTGATGAATTTGGATCTTCGATATTTAAAAGGTATGTTCTAGATCCATTTTTCATTTTGATAATTTAAATCTAAGGAAAGAGTAGTGTACTGTCTTGTTTTGTTCTAGTTTCGTAGTGAAGCTAGGGAGATCTGTTTATGTCTATATTTACTGATAAGTCCCATAACAAAATTGGGGACCATATTGGGGATGGTAAACATTTTCTCCTTCTTGTAATATAGCCTTCATCGAAGTGAAATATTTGCGTTCTCATTTATTTTCATTTTTTAGAGTCAGTCATAACATCATTTAGTCCATGTATTTTTCCTCTTGAGTAAACAACAACCTTTAAAATAAAGCGCTCATAAAACTTGATTAGACATTTTTATATTTTCTGGTAGCAAACTTACATTAGATTAATTGTAGGGATTTGGAATAGGTGTGAAAGATAACTTTCCAAAGATACAAACAAACATAGTATATTGTGATGGGGAGAGTTTAAATCCACTTATTACATTTTGTCCTGGGAATCCCTTCTCACACAAGGGTCAATCACGAGGTTGCATTAGGACCGACAGAGTTACTCACCCTGCTTTGTTGGTCTTAGTGTAGAGATTGCACGTATTATTAGGGGTCACTTGAGAGTATACCCATGATTATGTGTGAGATCTTGCTATTGTGTCCCTTTTGTCATTTAAATGAGCAAAATAAGGACGCTTACAAGTCCAGTTGGTTTATATGGACAAGACAACAGTGAATGCAAGAGTTAGGAACATCAAGCATAAGAAATAAGCAAAGAACTAAGCTAATAACAATAAAAGAAACTAAACTAGAGTTCATAAGGGAAATATAAAAAGAAAATAAACAACATGTATGCCACCAATGGATAAGTTGTATTAGTAGGAAAACACCAAAGAGAAAGGGAGACTATGGGTCCCCTCTTCCTCCAAGGGAGGTCTCTTGAACCCCCAATGATTGAGCTCTTCTTACAAGTAGGAAACTAAAAGGAAATGGTGAAGAAAATCCAAAGCACATTCACTCAAGAGGTGATATGAATGGCTAAATGAAATGATGCTTGTATGCTCTTGATCAGGAAAGAGGATCCTCCAAGCGAATATAGGCAGCATAACAATACAAATGAATTCCCTTGAAAAATATAGTGCACCCATGGCCTCTTTTTATAGCAAAGCTTTGAAGCATTATTTAAATAGTCTTTAGTGTGAACAAGGGGCTCTTTAGGGCACCCTTATGTCTTTGACCAACCCCCCACTCAGATTCAGCTCGGATTTGGGTGTCAAATCAACTTGGGAGATGAACCAAAAGTGGGTGGAAGGCTGACCAAAATCATAAATGCGTCGTTCTGAGGTGTGAAAGGACTTTTTCATCCACAATTGGGCATCGGGAATATATGCGCTTTTCCGACGTTATTCGACTGTCACAGGTGTGCATGATGCCTTTGTATCCTTATCGTATGATGATTTTTTAATCAATTGTATAGTTTTTTTCCCTTTGGAAATGCATTTTCTGGGCCATGGATGAACTAATGGGTGTTTTGAAGATGTTTTATTTCAGTTTTGATGATTTTTTGATTGGTGTTATAATAATATGGTTCTTTCGGATTCACCACATCAGTTTTTATTCGACATTTAGGACCAAACAAATGTGGTCCATCATTAAGAAGAGTTTTTAATATTCCAATGGTGTTGTATTCCTGTAACCATTTGTGGATGAAATTCTAGTGATAACAGATGCCCCTTGATGTGTGAGGTTATGAGCATACATATAGATGAAACACATCAATGTTTCTTCTATTGAGAGTACCTTTCTAAGAAAGAGCGATGTGAGGAGTTTCAAGAGAGACCCATTGGGCTCGTGTCATATAACTCAAAAATGTGTAATACAGTAACTGAAGCTGTGTGTTGGTGTAGATGACTACAGTGCCCTCAGAGGCATGTTGATAATATCATTGGACAATTTAGATGTTGAAAAAGATATGAAAAGAGGTGAGGACACCTGTAAGAAGTGTCAATGATACACATGCATTGATAGCCTAGGAATTTTTAGAGGTCTTTGGCAAATATAAAAAAAAACTGCAATAGTCGCGAAGAAAGACCCATCGTGACATGATAAGGTATTGAATTCGAATGTCGTGGGGGTCAATGATAGCAGAGAGAAATGATGGTTCTCTCTTTTCCATCCGAGACACCTCATTGTGAAGGTAATGAGAGCCAAGATATTGTCTCCCTTCTGGAAACTATGTTGATGTCGACAAGAAGGGAGATGCGACATCAAGAAGCAAAGGGCTTCATGAAATCCACATGGTAAGATCATGGATTGAGGAGATACATGGAGGGAGTCAAGATGCGGTGGGAATCAAGATGACCTTTGGTTGGGGATAATTGTGAAAGATAAGTGGCAACAATCGTGGAACTGAATCTAGTGTCAAGGGGACAACTAGACTAGGGTTAAGTTGTGCTTGAGGCATGAAAAAGTGGACAAATGTAGATATCAGGGGTAAATGAATTGTGGTATATTCAGGGTTTATGAATGATTTCAACAGGAGGAGAAGGTAATCAATTTCCCAACCAAGGGAGGCATGGGTTTCTTCTACCATAAAAGGAATTTTGCCAAGGGTGATGATAAAAAGCTATGTAAAGGTTGGAAACAAAGGCTTTTTACAATTACCAAATAAATAAAGAATAATTGGGGATGAGCATACAGATACAAAAACAAGTTTCCCAGTGCAATATGGCTTAGCTTGTGAGGGAGCATGTTGCGGGGAAAACAGGTGGAGGGTGGGTTCCCCATAGGTGGGTTTCTATATTAGGTAAAATGAATGGGGGAAAATCTGTAGATGTGAAAACAGATGGTGTAGGAGATGGAGGGATAATTGATACTATCGAGGTGTAGTCAAACTGTGAATTGTGATGAGATTACTCGGGAGTCCATTATGGGGAAGTTAGCAAAATGAGGAGAAGGAGGATGCAACTAATTCTCAGGAATGAAAAGGCTACGAGGCTCCCAACCCTAGGAGGTGAAAGCATCATGAGTGTCAACATGTGAAAGGGACTATGAATTGGACAACTCATGTGGGGAAGAGTGCTACCGAGTGACAATACTAAAATGCAATAGAGGTGTGAGTACCGCAGAGCTGGATGGGGGGACCTTAAAGGAAAATATCAGAGGGTGTGACTGGGAGATGCATTTGAGATTCATAAGGAATGATTACATGCCAGTAGCGATTCTATACCTAAAAGGGTCGTGCTCATTTGTGGCGACCAAGTACCTAGACACATGAAAACCAAATACCTAACATGAAGAATATCTGGAAATTAAGGACATATACCAATTATTTGATAATTTTGAACATAAGCGTGCATACCTAGGCGTGATGTGATAAAAATTCTCCCCGAGGGCCGAGGAATGATGGTGGCCCGAGGACTGTGACTATGTAGGTGGCAGGATTTTGGTCTTGTGGCTGAAGATGGATCAGAAAATGAACTCTCGAAGCTTTGAGAATGGAGTATGGAAGTTTGGAAAAAGGGACTATATATAGTTGCAGGGCCCACATTGCCACCTCATTTGTACCTACTACCAGAGTGACTAGACAGGAGATTTGAGGAGAGATTTAGAGATTCTGGGAGATTGAGCCTACTAATTCAGGATCAATGAGTTCTAGGTTAGTGGTTGTATCCTCCTGCACAATAGCTAGGGGTTCTTTTTTGGGTAGGGCTTGTACGTATGGCCGTACAAGGGGGTCGAAAGTCATGAAGTCGATGCCCCATTTTCAAAAGGGGTCGACAATAATGACTGGGTGGAGAAGAGTAGGTGGTTCTCTTTTTTTGTTGGCATACAACTGACATTTTTCACATCACTTCACAGTGTGGATATAGTCATGAAATGATGTGGGCCAAAAATAACCTGCTCAAATGATTTTATGGGTAGTGGACGTCCCTGAGAGGTGGCCACCACAAGCGCTATTGTGGTAGTCATTCAAGACTCGAGCATCTTCGTCGATAGTCAAACATCAAAAAAGTACAGTGTCAACCCCTCGATGATATAAGATATCGTCGATAAGGAGGTAGCGAGGGGCCTGGTGTCAAATACGTCGACGATCATTCCTGGAGAAGTAGTTTCCGAACTTCTGTGTTCGGAGGTAGATGAGGAGGTACTAGTAGTATTGGAAGGAAATGATGTAATGAGTTCGGCAAGTACGAGAGATTTCTTTCTCTTAGGTGTTGAAAATTTGAGGTCATACTCTTGAAGGAGGATGATCCATCAGGCAAATTTTCCATTAATTTTCCATCGACTGAGAAAGTATTGCATTGGGTTGGAATCAACTATGACCTTGGTAGTTTGAAGCAGGATGTAATGGTGCATTTTCTGGACTGCGAGGACAACTGCAAGGGCGAGTTTCTCTTCGTGATTGTATTTTAAGGGTGGCCCTGAAAGGTTTTTACTAGAATAATAGATAACATGCTCCCAACCATCATCCCCTAACTGGATGAGAACTCCTGCTATGGAGACGAGGCTGATAAGTAGAGGATATAATCACAGTCATGTCAGGTGGAATAATTAATGGGGCATTGGAGAGGGCTTCTTTGAGATCATCAAAATCATTTTGGGCTTGCTCCTCCCATTGGAATAGAATATCATGATGTAATATTTGAAGGAAACCATGTTCCCGAGTGGTGTAATAGGGAACAAAGTGGCGTAAAAAGTTAGCTTTGCCTTGTAGGTTCTGCAGTTGGCATAAATTTCACAATGGGGGAATTTCCATGATGGTTTGGACCTTGAGGGGGTCGACTATGATGCCGTGTTGGGAGACGATGAACCCAAGTAGGTATTCAATGGTGACACAGAATATGCACTTGAGGGGATTCAAGCGGATATTGTATTGATGACAGTTGTGAAATACAATGCGTAAGTCATCTAGGTGTTGAGTGCATTTCTTGGATCGATTGGTGAGATCATCCAAGTAGGCGAGAATGATTTGAGATAGATCATGAAAAATGTATGTCATGGTGCATTGGAATGTAGCTCCAGCGTTCTTGAGGCTGAAAGACATGACACGATATGCAAAGGTACCCCAAGGGGTAGTGAATGTGGTTTTGTATTGATCGGTTGGTTGGATCTGAATTTGGTTGTAGCCATAGAAGTCATCCATGAAGGAAAAAGCCTCGTGGCCGGCACAATCATCAATAATTTGGTCAATGAAGGGTGTTGGAAAATTTTCTTTGGGATAAGCATGATTGAGATCTCAAAAATTCATACAGACATAGATAGTTCCCTGCTTTTTTTTAATAGGGATGGGGTTGGAGACCCATGATGTATATGTGATGGGGTATATAAACCCTATAGTGTGTAATTTTTTAATTTCATATTTGATGGCCGCTGCTCAGGATGGGTGTAATGGACATTGCTTTTGTCGTACATGGGTAATATCAGGCCATGTATCTATAAGATGTTCGAAAATAGAGGGATCAAGGCTGGGCATGTCTGTGTATGACCAGGAAAAAATGTATCGGTATTCCTGGAAGAGAGTTTTGTAAGCAATGAGTTCTTTAGGAGAGCATGCAACGCTAATGGTTATTTCTTCTATGATGCCAGGTTTGATGGAAATATCAATTTTGACAATGGGGGAAATGTTGGCTATATTACCTTCTCAAAAGCATCGAGGTTAGGGATAGGGTGATTGAACCAGTATATATTCCATGATGGGATAAAATCTTTGGATTTGATTGCATATATGGATTTTTGGCTATGAGGCACAAAGGTGTCTTGTGAGAGAAAGAGCACTCGGTGATGGAGCAGATCCCAATGGGAAATTGAGGGTAGTTAATTCCTCAAGAATGTCTTCGTTGCAGT
>JASDQU010682679.1:17637-46239 GCA_032191745.1 Picea mariana | reverse complement strand
TTTAATAATCCCCAAAATGAATTACTCATAATTCAAATGAAATTATCATTTTAAATCAAATCATCACAAAATAAATGCAATTGAAACAGAGTAAAGAACGCTCTGTTTTTAGTTACCATAAAACATGGTCAAAATTTGACAATCCTGTTTGGAATTAAACGGAATTAAACAGTGAATCAAATCAAATGAGATACGATATAATTGTAATCAAAACAATCATAATCGAACATGATAGTAAACATATCAAATAAGATTTTCCACATCATAACTATAATCGATATCATTGAACACAAAATATATGTTACAGCTGTAGCAATATACATCGATTTCATGTCGTTTCAATCAACACGCTGTAGAAATTAAGCACGAAATTCATTCTGTTTTGATCGAATATGGGAAGGCTGTTACAATATACATCAAAATGAAACATGTGTAACATCATCGACCAAAAATCATTATCGATTTCAGTTGCTGGGTGTAACACAGTCAAAATCGAACATCATTGATAACCACAACCTAGGCAACAATCAAATAAAATTGGGTCTGAGCTAATTATAGAACAAGTCATCATCCTGGGCATGATCGTTTTGTTTTACAAATACATTCATAACAAAAAATACACTGTCATTCCAATTCGCAAAAGAACAGGGTCAATTGGCCTCAACGAATTAACTGGCTGGAAGTTGGATGATTGTTACGATTTGTATGAATTATCGATATAAAATAAACCCTTTTTTAAACAAAATTCAGACCGATATGTAAATCAAATTGTAACAGATAACCATGTGTCTCATAACCAATTCTGATAACTGCATAAATCGTGTCTCAAAATAGCTTGTCTATAATAAATAAAACAGAACATTCAATCGCAACTGATTTTAACACAATCAAATCCATTATTATGATCAATAAAATCAAGACCAAATCCAATAACAAAATTCCATTTACCGAGTTATATACAGCAATGCATGCTTATGTAACAGAGCAGGTCGATCATATACACAAAGTTTATGAATGTGGCATATAAATGGATGAAAGTTATACCAACGAGATTGCTGAGGCTATGTCAATTTAAAATTGACGATTTCCGTAGCCGACTCGACATTCTTGAACAGAATTGAACCAGTAGTTCGTTGCTTCTTGTTAGAGGGTTGCATCTTCGCATTACGACCAGTGAGCTTTGCCACTTGGTCTTCCAAATCATGGATTCTGGATCGCAACATTCACACATCTAAGTAATACCTCTCCAACCATAACCCACACTAATCGCATGGTGGAACAGCTGGTTGAGAAGATGAGGGTTTTGATGAGTCACCAAGGGTTCCACGAGGTAGTTCAATGCCAGGAAAATTAGGATCATCCCGCAGACAAGGTGGTAAATTCTTGACAAAGTCATAAGGAGGTTTGTCACACAAGCCTTCTGAGTAAGGATACTCGTTTGCGAGAAAATGTTCAATCTCTGAATCAGAATCTTCGCTAACCACGATAGGCTCAGGATTGGCAGAGGGTTTTGGTTTATTTCTCGCCATGCGAGAGATTAACCTAGCATTTTTCTTGCCTTTAGAATTAACATTAGCTTTAGCTTTAGGCTATTTGACTGCAGGTTTAGCAATTTTGACCTGTTTGGTCAAAGACATGGGTGAGTTCGTAGGTGGGTCGGGTAGAGGTTTGGGTAGCAACACGCTGTAAGGTACAGGGGGAATAGGTTTGCCTTCGCTCACCATAGATTTATCAACTTGTGGTGGGTTTGAATCTTCAAAGCCATTACGACTGAGAAAATCACCCCAACTGTCACGACGTAACCCCAACTCATAAACCATAATCATTTTAATCAACCCCAAATGGAAGAGACTGGTATCGTCCTGGCTGCACTTGTATCTCTTCGCCATTTTAAAGAGACTTCTATGAAGGTAGTGAGGTACATTGAGTTCAAAACCCATAAAAACCATCAATAGACGAAGGTGAAACAAGAAAATGAACCCGTACTTGCCCTCGCAAGTAATGAATTGCTTGATTATCATTAGCAGGTCATGCCAGTGTTGTTTTAACAATTTTGCAGGCCATCCTCTGTCGTAGGGTTTCACCATTCGAGATTGGAAGAGCAAAGCCCACGGGACATCTTCCAATTTACAATTTTTAGACCACTTCTGTCCTGTAGCAGGTAGGCTGGTTTCCGAGCTAAGAAATTGCTCATTAATCTCCAATTTCACATCCCCAATTTTGGCTCGGCAGCCATCGAATGATAACGCAAATTGACGAGCCACGATAGGGTTATAACCATCGAATTTCCTTATGAACAGGAGCCACCCGAATTTCTCCAAGTCGCTACAAGTGCCATCAAACATCAGCAGTTCTTGGCAACCGTTAGGCTCGGCCCTTACGACAGGGGCCATGGATTTTGTGCATGGTAGGGTTTGGTTAGAACAATACAAAACGCAGGAGGAAAAGCAATAGGGCTTAACAGCTGCAAGCGCTCAAAGGGGAATGAATCAATGTAATGCGTGAGAAGGTGGTGGGATTACCACCGCCATGCAGTGTATTAATGGTTGGGTACAGCGTTGTTCCATCAGTAATCATGACACATTAATCGGCCAACCCAAATCGGTGTATAACCATATCAACGTGCCATCAATCAAATGTAGAACCAAAACCATATGTAATATTCATGCGCCAAGTGTATAGTTCAATCCAACATGAAATCCAACATTAACCAACGCACCATCGTATTAATCATTAAATCAAAAGCAAATGTTTAAACCAATGTTAATCCAATCATGCCATTGCATAAATTTAGACGATCAAACCAAAAGTTTACCCGATCGGGATTTCATAACTTCAAACTTTTGCCTTTCAACATGACATCAAAACTCATATATTGATCATGCGCTCATAGCAAAATAGATAACCAATGTTTCATCAAATATTATGACAAATGGTTTTATAAAATCGATAAGTCAAGAGCTCAAATCAATAAGGATCATATAAAACCAACATCAACCATGACCTTTATAGAATCAAATGTAACCAATAAATCTGCATGCTCAATGGCTTATTAATCAAATAAATCCAAATGCGCAATCAAAGTAAGAGTAGGCCAAGAGACATAGTTTGAAAGAACCTTTGCAGTCATGTGATAAACCAATGGTAAAGTGCCTTTCAGAGAATTAATAAAAGACAACGATAGTCCAAACAACAATGGAGGGGTTTTCACACTTTCAGTTGTGAAAACTGAATCGAAACCAAATTGCAATTGTCGCAAAAATGAAACAAATGTCTAGTTGAAAATTGCGATGATGACTTGTCGTTTAGAAGACAATTAGGTGTAGGTATCTTTTTTTAGGGAAATTAAAAAAATGAATTGGCTGCCAACAATGGTGACACGCTGGGAGAAGAAGTTATCTCTGTCAAATGAAATGAATTCAGATCAGGACAGCAAAGAAAAATTCGACTTAAAACAAAAACCAAAAAATCGTACTAACATCATCATCAACTATTTTTTTAGCGATGTTTCCAAAAGATGTAGACCAAAAACAGTCTTTAAGATCAACAAGTCATGATTTTTATGATAAAATATTCAATACTGTTGGCATGGCCACTGCTGCCAGCAAGCGTCCATAGCCTCGATAGGGTTGCCATTTAACCCACTCGGATGTCTGTATCCTGTCAAGAAGTTCTAGATCATCATAAAGGACTTTTCAAAGAGGTTTCTTATAATTTTACAGATTTTCATTTACCCGACATTGTTTCGCTGCCAGCAGGCCTCTTCAGTACCCCGACGAAGTCGTCTTGGCGCCATGCTTGCATTTACCCACTGCCAGCGGACTTGTTTAGTATCCCGGCGGGTT
Organism: Picea mariana; assembly: GCA_032191745.1. Classification (NCBI taxonomy): domain Eukaryota; kingdom Viridiplantae; phylum Streptophyta; class Pinopsida; order Pinales; family Pinaceae; genus Picea; species Picea mariana. Next base: position 42,394 of record JASDQU010682679.1, on the reverse strand, counting down.
TACAAACACTTCCCACAGCTCTTATTAATATTTTTATTTTGTTTCTCTTTTTATAGATAGCTGAGCGGGGTAACGCTGAAAAATATTGATATCATCAATTTTTTTATTTTTTTTTTAAATACTGTCCTTTATTCAGCTCCAGAAATGTTTTATTTCTAAAACAACTTACTTTGACAAGGAAACACCCTTTTGAGTCATTCCTTTACGGAAAAGGGATAGCGTAAAAAGATAAAGATGATCATGACAAACTTCACTTAGAGATTGAAATTAGTAAACTTCTTTCAAACAACATTTTCCAATATCATTTTCAGAAATATATATCACTGATGTATGTACAATTTCTTAGAAGTTATTTTAGTGAATAAATTTCCTTATAGTCTTTGTCTGAATGGATCAGTGCACAAGCATGCATATGTTTCAAAAGCACACCAAACTGATCAATCAAATCAAAATCAAAACGAAAACAAAGGCAAAAATTAAAAACAAAAGGAAATATTTACATAATATACAAGGATGGAAATCAGGCAAAGTATCTTTTCAGGGTTTGGCCATTCACCGGATAGGTGTCAAGCTGTCCTTCAAGATTTTGCAAACGAAAGGAACTAGGACCCAACTTTTCAGCAATAAAAAATGGCCCAAGCCACAAATTTTGAAATTTGGTATGTTCACCCTTCCCTTCGTGTGGTTTGTCCCACTTTAAGNCGAACCAGCTTTTAATCAGTTGTTGATGGTGATCCAATTTACGCTTGGCTTGGGTTCTTACTTCTTCTAACTTCATCAAAGCATTAATACAGCTTTCTAAAGGGGGACATTCTTCTTCTTGAATCTTTTGTGAAAATTGGAGCGAAGGAAGAAGAATATGAGGTGGCAGAATGGATTCTCTGCCATAAATGAGAAAAAAGGGAGAATTACCTATAGCGGCTTTGGGTGTTACCCTATCAGCCCACAGTGCATTAGGCAGTGTGTTGTGCCAGTTCTTGTGATTTTCAGCCACGGTTCTCTTGATAATCTTGATTAGGTTCTTGTTTGTTGATTCTGCTAAGCCGTTACCCTGGGGGTAATAACTCGCGGAATACTTCAGTTTTATTCCTTTTTCTAAGGCAAACTCACTCATCTCAAGAGAGGAAAAGTATGAAGTGTTATCAAAGACTAGACAATCAGGTATGCCAAAACGGGTGATGATATTCGAATTCAAAAAGGCGATCACTTGACTTGTGTTAACAGTTCTTAGCACGACATCTTCAGACCATCGAGTAAAGTAATCAGTGGCTGTCACAATATACTTGTGTTGTTGTGAGGATCGAGGGTTAATAGGACCAATGATATCAAGGCCCCATTGCTGAAAAGGAGAATCGACTGTGACGGGTTGCAAGGGGAAGGTTGGTTTTTGCAATCACCCTGACGCTTTCTGACAAATGATGCATTTTCGACACAAGGCATGGGCATCTCTAAAAAGTGTTGGCCAGTAATAACTAGATCTTATGACTTTATGAGCAGTGGTATCGCCACCGAAGTGACCACCAGCTTCTCCTACATGCAACTCAAGCAGGATTTTCTCTACTTCGTCCTTTTCAAGACAACACATCAGTACGCCATCAAAATTTTGACAAACCAATATACCATTTATTAGATGAAAGGAGGTAGACTTTAGTCTCAAAGCTCTTCTCTTGGCAGGGTCAAGGTGACGAGGTGTTGATCCATGTTGAAGACAGTGTCTAATATCATCGTACCAAGGACTTACGAGGTTTTGTGTGCAACAAATCAAACTCTAATCGTGTTGTTCTAGGTCTGACGTGTCACTAACTTCTTGTTGTTCAATTTCTGAATCAACTACCAATTTACACAATCCTTGGCCTCTCACGATCTGAGCTGGAGTGATTTCTAAGTCATACTCCTGTAAGGAGGTGACCCAGTTGGCTCTTTTTTCTCCTAACTCTTTTTGCACTAACAAGTTCCTAACGGTAGGGTAGGGTACAATGACCTTCGTTCTTGACTTCAGAAGATATGACCAGTAATGCTTAACTGCCTTGAAGACAGTGTAGGCTTGCTAATCAACTGCTGGGTAGTTAAGTTCAGCGCCTTTGAAAGAAGAGCTCATAAAGGCGACGGGGACTTCATTGTTCTCGAAATTCTTCTGAGTTAGGACTGCGGCATAAGAACGATCAGAGGCAAAAGTATAGAGTGTAAAATCTTTAGAGAAATCAAGGCTCATGAGAGATGGAGCGTCTATTATAGCCTTCTTTATATCGTTAAAAGCTTGGTTTTCAGTGGGTCTCTAGTGATATTGGGTGTCTTTCTTAATCAAGTTTTGGAGAGGCCTGACCATTTCGGAGACACTGGGGACAAATCTTCTCACGAAATTAATCTGGCCTAGGAAAGACTACATGGATTTCTTAGAGGTAGGTGGGGGAAGTTTAGTGATGACTTGGGTCCTCTCAGAGTCAATAATCATTCCATCACTAGAAACAATGAATCCTAGTAATTTACATTGTTCTACTACAAAGATGGACTTCTTGGGGTTCAAGGAGATGTCGTATTTACGACATCGTAGCAGAACGGATCGTAAGTGAGCTAGATGATCGTTTTTGTTTTTAGAGTAAATGGTTACATCATCTAAGTAGACTACTATGGAGTGATTGATCAAGCCTCGAAAAGCAATATCCATTTCTCTCTGAAAGGTAGCACCAACATTAATCAATCCAAAGGGCATCTTGCGATAAGCATAAGTGCCCCATGGAGTACGGAAGGTAGTTTTTAATTGGTCTGACGGAGACATCAAGAATCGGTTATATCTAGAGAAACCATCCAATAAGGATAGCCTCTCGAAACCAGATACTTGTTGAAGTATCTGTTCCATAGGAGGGATAGGATAATTATCTTTATCAGACGCTTTGTTGAGGTTCCAGAAATCGACACAAAGTCGAATTTCTCCATTTTTCTTCCGCACTGGGACGAGGTTGGATACCCATTGAGTGTGCCTAATAGGAAAAATTATTTTATCACTTAGGAGTTTATTCAATTTTTTTTGTACGGTCAGTTCTAGTTTAGGATGCATTTTTCTCAGTTTCTGTTGGAAGGGCAAGGTTTGGGGCTTCATCGGGATGACATGCTGTATAATATTAGGATAGAACGTTTTAAGATCTTCGTAAGTCCAAGCAAAGACATCCTTAAATTCCTTAAATAATTTAACAAAAGCAACTTTTTCTTGCCTAGAGCATCCCAAGCCTAAGTTGATAAACTAAGGGTTTTCACTAGTTCCTAAATTGACTTTTTCATAAGATAATGAGGAACTGTTGGTTTTACAATTGACCGTTTTTTTAAATTTATCTTCAAAATCATAAAACTTTTCTAGTCTAGCAACAGATTTGGGTATGGGATTTACCATGTCCGATAGAGCTTCAGGAGGTTTCGGATTAGGTATTACCGTAAAGTCATGCAAATTGTCATCATGTGTTTGTTCATCTATCACAGCGCCTTGGAAGGTTTCTTCCATGTGCAGAAAGTTAATGATCTGTTGATCATCATCAAATACTCTCCAGTTCATGATATTATCAGGAACAGATGGTCGAAACAATAGCTCCACGAAGAATGCGTTTGGAGATAAGCCTTCTGCAGGAAGAAGTTTAGAGGCAACATTAGCGAGTAAATCTACTTCAGCATTATTTGATCTAGGAATGGAATTTATATTAAAAGCAGAAAATTTGCTTATTAAAATCCATACCTCGGATTGGTAACATTTGAGGTGCGGGGAAAGATAATGGATGGAATTTCTCACCTACCTGACCACTATCTTAGAGTCGTCGAATACGATTAGATTTTGAATGTGCATGTCCAAGGATTTTCTGAGACCTTGTAATAAAGCCTCATATTCTGCAATGTTGTTAGTGCATTCAAATTCTAATCTACAAGCCAATAATGTTTTGTTACCTGTCGGATCGATAATGATGCAGCCTACACCAGCTCCTTCTTTAGACTTGGAACCGTCGAAATATAAGGACCAAATTTGATTTCCATCGAGCACACAGGACTATTGGATAGAAGTTGTTGGTTGCGTACATGCTAGGATCTCGGACTGTTGTTCTGGATTGTTGATAGGTGAAACTTCAGCCATGAAATTTTCGAAGTAGGTGTCCATTCCTTGGACTTCAGGTGAATCAGCCGGAGATGTATATGGTTCATTGGGGTCATTCAAGTCTGTTACCGTGAAATTGAGGTAATGCTCACGATTCACCCTGATCTTGTTAGGCTTGGCATTTTCTGGAAGCCATAAGTGAGACCAATCTGTTGTGAAGTAACCATGTAGCTGTTCCGACCAGTCCCTGCTCAAAAACATGCCATACACTTCTGGAATATCCACCACAATTATATCAATAACCTGATGAACCTTAGGGTTAGATGATAATATAATAAATACATTTTTTAGCTCGCCCATAACTTTAACATCTGTTCGATCAAGCTGTATGATTTTCAAAGAAGATGGTTCTACTTCAGCGTTAATCTTTTGGTAGACTGACCAGGGAATCACATTTGACAATGCTCCTGAGTCAACCATACAATTGTGCACATTTTTGTTGAAGATTTCGAAAGTTAAAAGAAAAGGAGGTACATTCTTGCGAGCACTTAGAGTTGTAGCTTGAGGTTTCTTACTCACATTCTCTAAGACTACTTTATATGAATTATTTACACTATTTACAATGTTATTTACATTATTTACAGGAGTTACAGGAAGGCTTCCTTTATCTTGAGTATCAGGATTGTTTTTTGTGGAATTCTTCTGCGGAACTTTGTTTTGCACAACCTTATTTCCATTTGAATTACCATTCTTGCCATTGTCTAAATATTCTGCAACATCTTCTGTAACAAAATTGGAAATTTCAACAACTCATAAATAGAAATGTTAGCCCGTAATTTCTTAAGATCTTCAACAACATCATAATCTATTTTAGGGATAGCATTACTCTGTTTAGTTTCTATCGATTTAAATGGCTTTGGAGGTAAAGTTGTAGTGTTCTCGGAAGGAGGTTTGTTCACGGTCTTGCTCCTAGTATTGTAAGGGTGCACAGTCTCAAAGTTAGCCTGAAAGATACTATCCGAGAGGTGACCAAAGATGTTTGGAGAAGACACTTCTTCTTGAGTTGTTTCCTGCTCAACTTCCTCTTGAGGGATGTCAGGAGGGATCAAGTCATCTTGGGCTCCTAGAATTGTCTATAGAGCACATTGCAAACTTTCTAGGTTCAAGCCTTCAGGGTTTGGATTAGGCCGGTTTGGGGGAAAAGGCTTTCAGAAAGGAGGTTTGTAGGGTCCTTTACTCGAAGAGGCTTCCTCGGTCGACCTTTTTAAGTCTATAACTTGATTAGATAAATTTTGTACAACTTTGGTTAAGTTTTCCAAATCAGAGTTTTCGGATTGAGTTTTGTTTTGTGTAGGTCTAGGGAGAATTTCAATCTTTTTCTTGGAAGAAGAAATAGTCTCAGTTTCGTTGCTAGAAGAATCCTTAAGACTAAGAATGTCTTTTTTCAATTTGCGTAGCCTCTTTAAAGGCTTCTAACAACGTGGCCTTTTTGGATCTTTTCACCCAAATAGCTATACTTTGATGTAAAGATTTAGTGTAGTAAGCTATTACAAGGCTTTCTGTTGGCATAGAGTCTGCAGGGATTCGATTTTTAAGTGTTAAAAATCTTTGATTAAAATCTTTAACTTTTTCTTTTGCATTCATTTTTAAGTTTGAAAGATCCATGACTAAGACTTCTGGAGTTTTTTCATCTCCGAATTTTTCCAAAAAGCATGACTCAAATTTTTCCCAAGACACTATAGTGTGAGGCTGCTGGGAAAAGTACCAAGGGGATGCATTACCTTCAAAGCTATAAGGGAACAACCTATAGACAACATCTTCATGTTCAACATTACGGAGTCTAATGTCTAACATAAATTTTTTGATATGATCTTCTGCTATTTGTTTTGAATTGGGATCGAACTTAGGCAACCACTTCTCCAGGTGCTTGGGTAAAGGGTGCTGGGCTCCAGGTACAGCTATGGCATCCTGGTCCAACCACGGTCTAGCAGGATTGTTCTAGTTTTCCATTGGGGTAGTGGGTGAAGGAGGCTGGGAAGGTGGATTGCCTTCATCAGAAGAGGAATCTCCTCCTGAAGAGGAAGGAGACGATGGAGGAGGTGAGGGAGGTGGTGAAGGGGGTATCCCAGATCCTCCTACAGTAGGATTTGTGTTCGGATCTATAGGATTCGCAGTGAGTTTAATGTCACCTAACTATTCTCTGATATCAAAAAAGTCTAAAGGTTGACCCCATGGATGGTTTGGTTGCCTAAGACGGGCTAAGGCACTATGTGTTTTAAGAATATATTGACGGATAATCTCTTGGGTGTCACCACCTATAGGATTAGGGGTTGCTAGCTCAACTGCGATCTGTGGATCTTCGGTTGAAGTAGTTGCTGTTTGAGGGGGGATATTATCTTGTGAATGGATTCTAGTCACTATGGGAGTGCGATTAGGTGGAGGAGGAGTCTTGCGACTGCCTCGTGCCATCAATTAAGTTTAGGCCCTCCTTCTAGTGCCATTTTTTGACAGGCGAAACAGTCCGTCCATCAACTGGGAGAGTGGAACCGGTCCGGGGTTGTCTAAATAACCCAAGCCGTTTGGAATGGACCACCCTGACGATTTTAACGGCTCCGTTGGCCACTCTAAGGTCTTCTATGAAAACCAAAGAGAGAATTGATCTGAGCTAACTAATCTAACTAAACTAATAAACAAATCAAACTATAACTAAATACAAGAAACTAATTAAAATAAAGGAAACTAGAAACTAATAAAACAAAGAAAAGGAACTAAAACACTATTTATTCTATACAATCCACTAATTACTATTGTAATAACTCAAATCAACTATCTAATTATCAACTACTATATCTCTTATTCACAAATTTACACTATGAACAACCTACAGATTTGATTAAAACCTGCAAAAATCATGTGCATTCTGCTCTAAGACAGCCAAGAATCTCTTTTTTGATTTTTTATATTTTATGAAAAAGAAATAAAACTACTGAAATTAAACAATCTAAAGTATTTACTGAAATTAAACAATCTAACATGAATCTAATAAAACTACTTAATCAAAACAATAAACAACAAACTAATTGACCTGGAAACACTCCAAGTCTGCCCTGCGTATGATAACTTCTAAGCTGGTTGGAGGAAGAAATTCACACCATTTAGTCCATAAGATTCTCGAAAACGATCAGTTGTGCTGCTTCTTGAAGTGTTTTATAGGACAAACAAGACATAAAAGAAAATCATAACAATCTTCTGATGATAAATCTTTGTAATAAGGGAAACCTATTATGAAGAAAACTTATATATAATAATTCAATTTATGAAGAAGATAAAACTATCATTCACAAAATGAATTAATAATTGTTATGTCTTTTATCTATTTGGAAGAAACAAGATATAGATAACAGTAATAAAATTATATCATTTTAATTTGATTTAGATAGCTAAAGTATTCATAAACCATAAACAAAGTGATATACAAAACTTGAAACAAAATATTGAAAAGCAAAAGCTATGACAAAACATCAATTCTGCTCCAGTCTGTAACAAAATTCCATATCCTTGTTCTCCCACAACTGAGGATGATTTTTATTACAAAAATCATAAGTATATATAGGTCTCTTCACAAGGTAAAACTTCCTTGTGGATAATATCAAATAGTTTTACACAATCTGGGAGATATCCCAAAATCACCTAAACTAAGGAAATAAAATGCAAGTAGAATCTATAAAACATCCCCTAACTGCTCATCATATCTATTGCCAATTCGAATTTGCCTACAATAGAACACAAAGATCACATTAGAAGGATATTTTATCAAGAAAACAATAGAAAATCAACTCCATAGACTTAGCTACAGAATCATCTGATTCTGTAGCTAGTCAAGAATAGCCAACAGGACCAGATCTCAATCAAATAAAATCAAATCGAATCAACTTTTAATAATCCCCAAAATGAATTACTCATAATTCAAGTGAAATTATCATTTTAAATCAAATCATCACAAAATAAATGCAATTGAAACATAGTAAAGAACTCTTTGTTTTTAGTTACCATAAAACATGGTCAAAATTTGACAAGCCTGTTTGGAATTAAACGAAATTAAACAATGAATCAAATCGAATGAGATATGATATAATCGTAATCAAAACAATCATAATCGAACATGATAGTAAACATATCAAATAAGATTTGCCACATCATAACTATAATTGATATCATTGAACACAAAATATATGTTACAGCTGTAGCAATATACATCGATTTCATGTCGTTTCAATCAACAGGCTGTAGAGATTAAGCACGAAATTTGTTCTGTTTTGATCAAATATGGGAAGGTTGTTAAGATATACATCAAAACGAAACATGCATAACAGCATCGACCAAAAATCATTATCGATTTCAGTTGCTGGGTGTAACACAGTAAAAATCGAACATCATTGATAACCACAACCTGGGAAACAATCAAATAAAATCGGGTCTGAGCTAATTATAGAACAAGTCATCATCCTGGGCATGATCATTTTGTTTTACAAATCCATTCGTAATAGAAAATACACTGTCATTCCAATTCGCAAAAGAACACGGTCGAATGGCCTCAACGAATTGGCTGGCTGGAAGTTGGATGATTGATACGATTTGTATCAATTATCGATATAAAATAAAACCCTTTTTTAAACAAAATTCAAACCGTATCCAGTCTGGTCAAAGCGATATGTAAATCAAATTGTAACAAATAACCATGTGTCTCATAACCAATTCTGATCACTGCATAAATCGTGTCTCAAAATCGCTTGTCTATAATAAATAAAACAGAACATTCAATCGCAACTGATTTTAACACAATCAAATCCATTATTATGATGAATAAAATCAAGACCAAATCCAATAACAAAATTCGTTTTACCAAAATGAGTTATATACACCAATGCATGTTTATGTAATAGAGCAGGTCGATAATATACACAAATTTTATGAATGTGGCATATAAATGGATGAAATTCATACCAACGAGATTGTTGAGGCTATGTCAATTTCGAATTGACGATTGGTGTAGCCGACTCGACATTCTTGAACAGAATTGAACCAGTAGTTCATTGCTTCTTGTCAGAGGGTTGCATCTTCGCATTATGACCAGTGAGCTTTGCCACTTGGTCTTCCAAATCATGTATTCTGGATCGCAACATTGGCACATCTAAGTAGTACCTCTCCAACCATAACCCACACTGATCGCATGGTGGAACAGCTGGTTGAGCAGATGAGGGTTTCGATGAGTCACCAAGGGTTCCACGAGGTAGTTCAATGCCAGGAAAATTAGGATCATCCCACAGACAAGGTGGTAAATTCTTGACAAAGTCATACGGAGGTTTGTCACACAAGCCTTCTGAGTAAGTATACTCGTTTGCGAGAAAACGTTCAATCTCTGAATCAGAATCTTCGCTAACCACGATACTCTCAGGATTGGCAGAGGGTTTTGGTTTATTTCTCGCCATGCGAGAGATTAACCGAGGATTTTTCTTGCCTTTAGAATTAACATTAGCTTTAGCTTTAGCCTGTTTGACTTCGGGTTTAGCAATTTTGACCTGTTTGGTCACAGACATGGGTGAGTTCGTAGGTGGGTCGAGTAGAGGTTTGGGTAGCAACACGTTGTAAGGTACATGGGGAATAGGTTTGCCTTTGCTCACCATAGATTTATCAACCTGTGGTGGGTTTGACTCTTCAAAGCCATTGCGACTGAGAAAATCACCCCAACTGTCACGGCCTAACCCCAACTCATAAACCATAATCATTTTAATCAACCCCAAATGGAAGAGACTGGTATCGGCCTGGCTGTGCTTGTATCTCTTCGCCATTTTAAACAGACTTCTATGAAGGTAGTGAGGTGCATTGAGTTCAAAACCCATAAAAACCATCAATAGATGAAGGTGAAACAAGAAAACGAACCCGTACCTGCCCTCGCAAGTAACGAATTTCTTGATTATCATTAGCAGGTCATGCCAGCGCTGTTTTAACAATTTTGCAGGCCATCCTTTGTCGCATGGTTTCACCATTCGAGATTGGAAGAGAAAAGCCCACGGGACATCTTCCAATTTACAATTTTTAGACCACTTCTGTCCTGTAGCAGGAAGGCTGGTTTCCGAGCTAAGAAATTGCTCATTAATCTCCAGTTGCACATCCCCAATTTTGGCTCGGCAGCCATCGAATGATAACGCAAATTGCTGAGCCACGATAGGGTTATAACCATCGAATTTCCTTATGAACGGAAGACACCCGAATTTCTCCAAGTCGCTACAAGCGCCATCAAACATCAGTAGTGCTTGGCAACCGTTAGGCTCGGCCCTTATGACAGGGGCCATGGCTTCTGTGCATGGTAGGGCTTGGTTAGAACAATATAAAACGCAGAAGGAAAAACGATAGGGATTAACAGTTGCAAGCGCTCAAAGGGGAATGAATCAATGTAATGCGTGCAAAGGTGGTGGGATTACCACCGCCATGCAGTGTATTAATGGTTGGGTACAGCGTTGTTCCATCAGTAATCATAACACATTAATCGGCCAACCCAAATCAGTGTATAACCATATCAACGTGCCATCAATCAAATGTAGAACCAAAACCATATGTAATATTCATGCGCCAAGTGTATAGTTCAATCCAACATGAAATCCAACATTAACCAACACACCATCGTATTAATCATTAAATCAAAAGCAAACGTTTAAACCAATGTTAATCCAATCGTGCCATTGCATAAATTTAGACGATCAAACCAAAAGTTTACCCGATCAGGGTTTCATAACTTCAAACTTTTGCCTTTCAACATGACATCAAAACTCATATATTGATCATGCGCTCATAGCAAAATAGATAACCAATGTTTCATCAAATATTATGACAAATGGTTTTATAAAATCGATAAGTCAAGAGCTCAAAKCAATAAGGATCATATAAAACCAACATCAACCATGACCTTTATAGAATCAAATGTAACCAATAAATCTGCATGCTCAATGGCTTATTAATCAAATAAATCCAAATGYGCAATCAAAGTAAGAGTAGGCCAAGRGACAYAGTTTGARAGAACCTTTGYAGYCATGTGATAAACCAATGGTAAARTGCCTTTCAGARAATTAATAAAAGACAACGACAGTCCAAACAATGATGGAGGGGTTTTCACACTTTCAGTTGTGAAAACTGAATCGAAACCAAATTGCAATTGTCGCAAAAATGAAACAAATGTGTAGTTGAAAATTGCGACGATGACTTGTCATTTAGAAGACAATTAGGTATAGGCAGCTTTTTTTAGGGCAACTAAAAAAATGAATTGGCTGCCAACAGAGTTGCAATGGATCCCGACCCTAACACTGGCGAAGTTTTATCTATAATGGCCTGGCAAAGAAGGCTATTATCAAAAAAATCTGATCCTAGAGGAGGGACTCATATGACCGAAAATAGGAAAGTCCAAGGTAATAAAGAATTAGCATGCAAAGCGAATTACTTAGCTCCAAGTTCCTCAATAGTTACCTTTTCTAGTTCTAGTATGTTGACTTCTGGAGAGTTATGGTCTCCAATATTAGTATGACCAACTGGTACGAAAGTTTCAAACTGATCAAGACGACACCTTTGAGGAGGAACGGGAGAATTATTTCTAATCTCTTTCTCAGGTGAAAGGCCTTGAATTCTCCTCGATCTTCAAGGCAGTAAGTTGTCCACTTTGATTTATCAGCGCTCAGTGACAATTGAATCACTTACCTAAGGTTAAACTACCTTCACCAAACTCACCACTAAAAATCCATAAATACAAGACAGACACAAAATGACTTTGTCAAGATTCCAACTCAAGTGGATTAAGACTTAGGATAGTAAAAATAACAAAGTGGGCTCAGCCCCTTCTGGAAAAAGGTACAAGTTGATTAAGTCTTGTGGACCAACGAACAAAGGTATGAGAAGAAATTATCTTAAACTCCATATATCATCCTTATCTGGTGTAAGTACTGATCCAGTTGGATATCGATGGCCACCCACCTATTCCAACTAGCTCAAAACAGTTTGTTGGTAACTTACTATTTTTAGCATTTTTTTGGTTCTTAAACCTTTGGGGCCATTTTTAAGAAAAAAATGAGTTTTTTTCAAAGTCAGGAACTTTAATGATATCCTAGATCTTTTATTGAGCCCCAAAACTGAATCTCCTCATTGATACTTTTCCAACGATCTATTGTTCACCCCAAATGAAGATCATATGCTAAAGCTACGCCCCCAGGAAGTTCATACACCAAACTACCTGAAATGGGGTCCACAAAACTGTTGGTTTTTCATCTTCCAAGGTTAGGGTTTTGGATTTATTTATGTTAAAAAGGCCTTTGGAGCCTCATTGTAACAATCTTCTTCTTGTGAATGTGAGTATTCATCACATATCTTCTCATAGATAAGCTGCCACCATTCTAGCGAGTCTTTCACTTTGTATTTCTAAAGTTTTGTACATTTCGCTCATTAATATAAATTATGTATTATTGTATCTTTGTGTTTATGGTTATATCTCTAATACATCTCGGTTATATTATTGGATACCTAATATATATATTTACATTTATTTATTATATCTCTACTCTCATTTCGTGCCGAAAATAATCCATATCAATGGCATCAGAGTAGGCTTCTCTTGATCATTCTTTAGTGCATGCCCCCGACGAGGTCCAAGTATAACAAGTTGGGTCTTGAGCTTGTCTCTCTTGAGGAAAATTTCTCTCTTATGCCCAAGAAACCCTCCATGGTGGAAGAAAATAAAAATGATGGAGCAAAAGATTCTACTAATTCGTTGCTTGAGAAATCTCTCACGCGACAGAGGGATGAAATGATGGAGAATTTTTCCCATGTCCTTCAACACCTGGAAATAAAAACAGACACATCTTCATCAAGTGGCCACTTTGGAAGCACCTCTCCTTTCAATTTACAAGTCAATTTTGATATTCTCGTATTTGAAGGTTAGATAGATGTGGATTCCCTAGAAAAATGGTTAAATTTGCTAGAAGGTTATTTCTCTATTCACAATTTTTTCGACAGGGAAAAGATCACCTTTGCACTCCTTAAGGCTCTACCCCATGTAAAAAATTGGTGGGAAACTTACTGGAACCAAATTTCCACAGAGGATTCTAGAATATATGGGGTTGATCCCACTTGCGATTTTTTTGTAGATGTCGTCAAGGAACAACATTACCTTATTGGTAACTATGATAACCAATACATGACATGGACCACACTGCGGCAAGAGAGGGGCTAAAATGTGTTAGAGTTTAGAAATAATTTCCATACCTTTCACACCAAGATGGGTATCAAAGACTCTGAGAGGCAACTGGTTCTGCAATAACATGGAGATCTGCATAGGTATGTCCAAACCAAAAAGGATTTCCTAGAAATATCATCTCTGGGATATGCCTATCGATATGATGTTAAAATAGAGCAGAAATTTATGCACCATAACAAATAGGATTTTGGGTATGCAAATATGCAATAATCAAATTACGATAAATACGGCCCTAAAAAACATCCTCCCAAAAACCATTCCAAACCATAGGAAAATAAGGTTCATGGGAAGATGAAGAAGGACATTGAAAAGTGGTGTGATTTCCACAAAATCCCCTCACACAACATTGATGAATTTCACTCAAAATAACCATTGGTGGCTGATATAAAAGAAAAGGAGCAAAACCCTTATTTAGAATCTGATTAAGAAAATAATGGGAGAAGACAGATCATTGACGTAGACCCCACTATTATTGTCGTGACCGCAACAATTCAACTAGAAGAACCAATGGATCCTTAAGAGCGGGAGTGCCTCTTTCATTCACAGATGCGGGTGAAGGGGATCCCATTGCATTTCATTATTGATAGTGGAATCTAAAAGAACCACATCTCATTAGAGGTCATCAAATAGTTGGGATTATCAATAACACCACACCCATAACCATACAACATCGGGTAGCTTCACCAAGGACAATATCTTCATGTCAGCCAACAATGTTGATTGTCATACACCATCAATCCATTCAAGTATGAGGTATTATGTGATGTTTCCCCACTGGATGACTATGATGTTCTCTTGGTCCAACCATATATGTGGAATTTCCGTGATATATATGAGTCTATACCTTATAGTTTAATTGTTACTCTGGGGGTTCATCTCTACAGGATACCAGAGGTAGATCCAAATATTGACCCATAATCTGTTCAAAAGGTGAATAGAAGGACACTATAACCATTGCATCCTTGGCCTGAGACCTTTCTATCCAGCATAAGAAAATTGCAAAAGAGAAAGAATATATTGTTTCTTCACCTATGAGCGTTCCTACACACTACACAGTTAATCCAAGATACAACAAGTTAGTTAAATAGATTCAATCCTGCCAGCAACAATTTAGTGGAAGCCTTCAACAAGCCAAGCGACGCAACTTTTCCACCAAGAAAAACAACTCACCAAGGTTCATATTCAGTAAACACTTTCCCTTCTCCCTTGGAAACTCAATGAAATGGAGACCATTTCTTCCAAAGGATGGAGTATTGATCTAGGTTTATATCAGTGGCCACCTACCTATTCCAACTAGATCAAAATAGCTTGTTGGTAGCTTGCTAGTTTTAGTAGTTTTTCGGTTCCTAAATTTCCAGGGCCATTTTGAGGGCCTAAAGGAAGTTTTTTCATCATCAGGAACACCAATTATAATTGAAAACTCTAATTGATCCTATAAAATGAATCAACTCATCAATACGCTTCCAACAAGCTATAATGCACCCCAAACATAGATCGTAAGCCAAAGTTATGCCCCCGGGAAGTTGATACACCAAACTACCCAAAACGGGGTCCAAAAAGCTTTTAGCTTTTCATCTTTTGGGGTTAGGGTTTTGGATTTTATTTATGTTAAAAATTCCTTGGGAGCCTCATTGTAACAATCATATTCTTGTGAATTTGAGTATCTATCACATCTCTTCTCAAAGATAAGCTGCCACCATTCTAGTGAGTATTTCACTCTATATTTCTACAGTTTTGTACATTTCGCTCATTAATAGAAATTGTGTATTACTATATATTTGTGTTTATGGTTATATATACGATATATATTTGTTATATTATTGAATATATAATGTATCTCTATACGTTTATTTATTATATCTCTGCTCTCATTTTGTGTCGAAAATAATCTAGATCAAGTACCCATGCTTCGCAGGGCACTCTCCAACAATACTGAAGTGCATGATACAAAATATGCCCCATGTAATATGGAAAACACCTGCAGTCACCTTTTGGTTTACCTGGGAAGAGAAACTATGGTTACTAGCTCGTATTCGGTGCTTAGGGGTATATTCGACAATCGGTATCTAAAGTGTGGGTAGGGTAACAAAGCCCGAAGCCTCGAATGCATCGCCTCTCAGGGAGGTATGGGTATGATAAAAACCTCCAATACACAATATTTCCACTATGCTTGGTCCATCTTTGGAGGGGAATCTCCTTGGCTATTCCTTACGCACCCCCATGCTTAACTCATGTGTTAAAGGAGCTTTTGGACCAACCTACACAAAAAACTAGATTCTTCACTCCCTATCTCAAACACTTATGTTTGTTTAGTATCCTTCAAGAAACTTACTCTCTAACCTATGCCAAGGACCTGGCCTAAACTTGTTTGTTTACCTTAGAAAAATGAAAGTTTTCTAATAAATTTTAGTTACGTGTTCATTTTAATAGGTTGTTTTTATTCAAAAGGGGTGCAGATGAAACTTTGGCGATGTTTTAGACCAACTCCAAAAGTAATGCAATATAAGAACACACAATCAATTTCTTCAAATGAAAATAGATGCAGCAATGCTTGTAAAGAAAATTATTTTCTTTTTCAGATGAAAACAAGAGTTTGATTGCAAGAATTAGAACACCTCTAGATGCAAATGTATACAAGGATGCAAAACTTGTACTAATGGATTCTTTTCTTTTTTTAATAAAAACAGCTACCACTATCAAAGCATAATGAAACTACCTAAATGATAAGTAACTACCTCCTTTCTTGCAAATATGGAAGGAAAGGGTTCAAGAAATGAGAAGCAAACAAATAGACATTTTTTATCTTTTTCGTTTACAAGAAAAAATAATCACAGGAATGCATATATTTTTTTTCTTCTTGAAACAATGCAAAAAGAAGGAAAAAAGACGAAAAACATTTATCCAAGATGACATTGAAAATAAAATGAATCCAGAAATGTAGACAAACAAGGATATTGTTTCAGTCTAACTAACAAGCCTTATACTAAACAGTCTAAGCAAAGATTTTATTCTTGTTTGTAAAGTGTTCAAGGATTAATAGAGAAAAACCAAACCGAGACTCAAGATAGTCCAGGTGACTGATCCAACCCAACATTCAACCCAAAAAGGAAGATATTTTTTTTCAAAAACTTCAGCTTCACACAAGTCCGTGACTGTTACAAGAGAAACTTGTAGATATCTGCAAGTTATAAAGATGCAACTTGTGGATGTACGTGATCTAAAGTGATGCAACATGTGGGTGGCAAGTTAAGGATAGAAAATAAAAAGGAAACTCAAAAATAGAGGGCTTCATAACATAGCAGCAAGACCTATGGCACTGAAAGACTCTATAAAAAGACTCAGAAACTAACATAAAAGGACAAAGCAAGAAAGCAAGACACTTCAACCAAAATCACCCAACTAGGAGTATCCCTAGTGGAATCTCCAATTCTAATTAAGGGATTGTTTCCCTCAGTGATAAGCACACAAAAACTAAACAAAATAACTACTTAAGTTAGGAGAAAGCAGGGATAGAGAGGAGAAAAGAAGATGCACCTTGTTCTCTTTTTTGATGTTGATCCCCTCTCCAATTCGTGAAAGAGATCCCAAACTTTTATTGGAATCATCTTGCAAGATAGATGCAAAACTAGGGCTACAACGAAAGTAGTTATGTGATCAAAATCATGTGCACGTTATATGTCATATTCAAAGTAAGCATAAATATAAATTGGTAGCAACATTACTTGTCTTCGACATCGGGATACCCAGGTCTGCAGGTTTCACGAGGAGCGCCCAAGCATAGCGAATATAAGAAGTCATTTTCAGACTTAAAATCAAGCGAGTGGGTAGGATTATAGTGTAAATGGTCTGGATCCATCGACATGATCAGATCAACGGTTGGTGGGAAATCGCAAATAAGGAATTTGGGCCGAAGTTAACACAATATATCGTGCCCATAGTGTGCAGGGAAGAATAGTAGTCTTCCATCCAGAGGATGTGTGGTGCCAGATCTAATCGCGCCGACGTTTTAGCATTTGGAAGTTCAAGTGCGAGAACTAGTCTCTACCCATTTGATCACCCCTCAAAATAATCGTGACATAAAAACTGATGGGCGTCGGGCTCTGCTCCTGCAAGCAATCCAGGAGTGACTTCCGTCGCTAACATTTCTGGCACCGCTACTGGGGATGAAGTTGAAAATTTTCCTCGGGATTGAACAACATTGAGCCTCTGATTCCGAAGGTGCATCAGGTATCAGAGCCTTTTAAATATTGTTGTTGTGCACCTGGTGACTCCATTGTGACGACTCCACTATGTCAAACTAGTCATGTTAATTGTGGCTTTCAAGGGTAGACACACGCGGTCTCATCCACAGTTGCCTCTGGCTACACCTGAAACTGATCCAGAGGTGGTCCCCAG
This sequence comes from Picea mariana, assembly GCA_032191745.1. Taxonomy (NCBI): domain Eukaryota; kingdom Viridiplantae; phylum Streptophyta; class Pinopsida; order Pinales; family Pinaceae; genus Picea; species Picea mariana. The sequence continues at coordinate 24,632 of JASDQU010682679.1, read as the reverse complement.
AAAAGGAAAGGCCCCTAAAGAAGAAGCTCCCACCGTCGAAAAAGGTAATCCACCATCTCCTTCTGTAAGAACTCCATTTTCTCCTCCTCAGTTTCTTAATAGACCTCCTTCAAAGGTTTCCCGTTTCTTGAATTTTGGGAGTGTTCCTGCTGATTTTTCCCCTCCTGTTCTGGGATTGGAGGGAGAAATCCTTGTCACTCCCCTCTCCTCTGAAGTTGTTCCTTGGCATAGATCCAATACTATAGAATATTTCCCCACTCCTGCATGAAGAGGAGCGCCTGCTAACTTGAGCTCGTTAGCCTTCTCCTTAAATCCTCTCTTATTTCCCACTCCACTTCGAGACTCATTCCCAGCACCCCCTTTGCAAACTCCCTCTCCTCCAAGTTCTCCTCCACCTAATATCCCTATGGTAGGAGAAAATCCCGCTATGACTAGAATGGAGGCCATTATAGCCGCTAGGTATGCTCCCCTCGTGCTATTGCAGCCTCCCAATGCCCTCCCAACAGAGGGTTACCTCAAACAGCTGCCCAAGTTTATGGGTGAGGGGGACATAACTTTAGAATAACACCTAGAAGCTTTTTACAGTTTCACAGATGATAATAACATCATGCATGCAGACGTATGGATGAATATTTTTGTTCATAGTCTCCAAGGCGAGCCTAGAAAATAGTTTAAGACCCTGCCCCCTAGATCTATTGATGGGATCGAAGCTTTAGATAATTCCTTTTTAAGGCAGTGGGGAGATAAAAAGGACTTCGTGTATTACATGACAGAGTTTGGGTCTTTGAAGAAAAAAGAAGGAGAGTCTGTCTCTGACTTTTCCAAGAGATTTAATAAAATGTACAACAAAATCCCTACTGAGATAAAACCCTCTGAAGCCTCCGCAAAGATCACTTATTCTAGTGCCTTTGATCCAGATTTATGCCTCCTGTTGAGAGAAAGGAGAGCCACTACTCTAGCCCATATGTAGGATGCAGCCGTGGAAGTAGAATCTAACATATTGGCTATTGACCGACTCAAAAGTGTTGCTGATAGAAACATATCTAAGAAAAGGCCCAAAGACTCCTCATCTAGTTCCTCTCCCATGCCCCATCAGACAGATGAGACAGCTAGAATACTAAAATCACTTTCTGCCAGGATGGAAAGGTGGGAGTTACAAGGGAAGCCCATGTACAAAAATCCCCAGAATGTCGATAATAGAGGTTTCAGGAGACCTAATAACAATGGACCACAGGCCTTCCCAAGGGAACAAAGGAGAAAAGATAGAGAGGATCAAAGGATTCAAACCCCTCTCCAAAATAACCTAGTTACTCATGAGGAAGGGGAGGAGATAGACGAATTCGACCCTGAAATTCATTGTGTTGAAGAAGCTCCTCCTCTTCCCCATTTGACTCAGTCTGCATATGAAAGATCTCTAATGAACATCCAAATCCATGAGTTAGGAAGGGGAGAAAAGGCCGGTCACACCTCTAACAGATACAACCTCGGGACAAGAAAGAAAGAAGGAGAATTCGATAGCCAAGATCAGCCCCTCATAGAAGATGGGCCTACTAAATTTGCAGCAGTCACTACTAAAGAAAAGAAAACTCAGAGTGCTTCTCCAACAGCCAAAGAGCCTGCCACTGAGGTAAGGGAAGCTCCTATGCCTATCCCATTCTTCAATTTTGAGCATGAGATTCAAAAGATTAGAATTCCTGTACCCTTATTTGAACTCGTCAAAAACAAAGATTTCAAAAGATCCCTCTCCAAGTTGCTACAATCTGAGTCCCCCCAGCCTTCCACTAACTCAATAAATCTCCAGGATGAAAAACCAGCAGTTTTCCTAGGGCCCATGGTAGAAGAAAGAGATGATTCATCCCCTCCCTTCTACACATCCCTGAATATACATGATAAAGTGTTGCATAACTGCCTCATGGATTCAAGGGATTCCCATAACCTTATTCCCAAAATAGTAATGGAAGAGTTGGGACTGGAAGTGACAAAAACTTATCATGATTTGTATTCTTTCAATTCAAGGAGAGTGCAGTGTCTAGGATTCATCAAAGACCTAGTGGTTTCTTTGTTTCAGTTGCCCATGAAGAGTGTGGTCATGGATATTGCGGTAGCTGATGTCCCCCCCAAGTTTGGCATGTTGTTGTCAAGTTCTTGGATTAAAATACTTAGAGGAACGTTACAGATGGATCTCACATATGCCACCATTCCAGTCTTTGGATGGGAACACAGAAGGTTGTACAGAGAAGCCCAACTGGCCTATATAATCAGTGATGAGGCCAACCCTACCAACCATCCCATTTTTGCCTTATACACTGATTTAGGTTCCAGTTTACTGCAACTCAATCATACTCCCGAGCCCCCTCTTAAAATCATAGAGCAGCCACCACTGCCCATAAGTTTCCTCTCTCCATCACCCCTGTCTGGAAATTTTTTTTTGATGGAGCCTCTTCCCAGGAAGGTGTTGGTGCTGGGGAATTTTTTGTATCACCCTCTCACGAAACCATATATTTGTCGTACAAACTAGAATTTGAAGCTACCAACAATGTGGCAAAGTATGAAGCTCTTGTTCTGGGATTAAGAGCCGCGAGGGAAATGGGAATTCAAGAGGTAGCAGTGTTCGGTGATGCAGAGTTGGTGATCCGACAGATCAGAAACACTTATCAGGCTAAGCATCCTCGACTCAGAAGCTACAGAAATGAGGTTTGGAACCTAGTTGACAGTTTCTTCTTGGCATTCAACTTTTCTTTTGTCCCAAGAGGGAAGAAAACAGTGGCAGATTCCTTGGCTACATCAGCAGGCAATTTCAAAGTACCCCTGCCGCCCAAATTTAGATATGATGTGGAAGTAAAATACAGGCCCTTCATACCTGACAACATCAAACATTGGAAGGTATTCGAGGATGATCTCGAGATCAAGAAATTCCTGGAGGTTGTCGAAGAATTTTCAGAGATGCATATCGACCAAGACTCTGTCTCTAAAGAAGAGCTTGATGGGGGTAATTTTTTGAATAAGATTGTAGAGCGTATCCTTGTGCATCTGCCCAACAATCATATTCCAAGGGGACTGGTTCCTTTGGAGAGGCTTTTTGATAGAAATGATGTATCATTAAAAGGGGAGACCTCGGAGGATGACACTGGTGCTATTCAGTGCAACATTGGTACCGAGAGTGAGCCCAAGTTTGTCAAGTTGTCAAGAAGTCTGACAAAGGAGCAGAGGTCTGAATACATTGGAATTTTGAGTGAATTTGCTGATGTTTTCTCCTGGACCTACGAAGACCTCAAAACATATGACACTTCTGTCATCGAGCATAAACTCCCATTAAAGGGGGAGGCAAACCCATTTAGGCAGAAGCTGAGACATATCAATCCTATGCTGCTTCCTATCATGGAGAGGGAAGTGAAGAAGCTGCTTCAAGCTCAGATCATTGTACCACTGAGGTATTCAGAGTGGGTGGCCAACTTGGTGCCAGTAAGGAAAAAGAGTGGAGAGATCCGGCTCTGTGTAGACTTCAGAAACCTGAACAGGAGCTCACGAAAGGATAACTACCCCTTACCAAAGATGGAACATATACTGCAGAGGGTAACAAGAGCTTCTAGGATGTCCATGATTGATGGTTTTTCTGGCTACAATCAGATCTCTGTTCTGCCTGAAGACTGGGAAAAAATGGCATTTACCACTCCATGGGGCACATTCATGTATGTCAAGATGTCGTTTGGATTAATGAATGCAGGGGCAACGTTTCAGCGTGCCATGGACATAGATTTCATTGGGGAAAAGGATAAATTTTTGGTCATCTATATGGATGACATCACAGTGTTTTCAAATTCTGATAAAGAACATCGTTGTCACCTCAGGAGGGTTTTCCTAAAGTGTAGGAATTTTGGCTTTTCATTAAACCCCAAGAAATCTCTATTTGCCATGTAGGAGGGAAAGTTACTAGGCCACATAGTATCAATGGAAGGAGTCAGGATTGACCCTAGCAGAGTTGAGGCAATACAAGCCCTATCAATCCCGAGATCTAAGAAGGAAGTCCAATATTTTCTTGGTAAGATTAATTTTCTGAGGAGGTTTGTGCCCAACTTTGCTGAGGGGGTAAAGCTTATAACAGCTATGTTAAGAAAAGGAAATGAAGTGAAGTGGACTTCTGAATCGCGAAATTTCTTTGAGAAAATAAAGAGGGCCCTGTCTGAAGCCCCTGTGCTTATCAGTCCCAATTACTCAAAGGATTTCCTTATTTTCTCCTTCACTTCACCTGACACGATAGCCATTGTTTTATTACAGACAAAAAAGGATGGGCTAGAGCAGCCTATTGCCTATTTCAGCCGAGCATTGAGGGATGTCGAAGTCAGGTATGACACTATGGAGAAGCAGGCCTATGCACTGGTAAAGGCCCTCAAGTAATTTAGAATCTATGTCCTGCAGTCAAAAATCATAGCTTATGTCCCCTCAGTTGTTGTTAAAGACATTCTTATTCAGCCTGACATAGATGAGAGGAGGAGTAAGTGGTTAGCCAAAATTTTGGAGTTTGAGATGGAAATATAGCCTACCAAATTGATCAAAGGTCAAGGTTTAGCCAAGTTGTTGGCTGAAGCCAATTGCCAAGCTTTGGGGATAAGGTTCATCAATGAATGCTCAACAATTCAACAGGGTCAGCTGCCTAACACGGACCCTCAAAGGGAGCCCCCGTTAGCTCGATGTCCTTGGTATAAGGATGGCATATACTTTCTGTAAGAGTTGCATCCCCCAAATGGCCTGCAAAGAAATGAAGTAAGAGCTCTGAAGCTTAAGGTAGTCAGATACTGCCTTATCGATCAAATTTTATACTGGAAAGACCCCCTGGGGGTACTTTTAAAATGCATGGATCCACAAGAGGCTGACAGGATTATGTTTGAATTTCACAGTGGCCTATGTGGAGGGCACCATTTCTGGAAGGCCACAGCCCACAAAATCCTCATGGATGGATACTACTAGCCCACCATATTCACTGACGTTTATAGAAGGGTCCGACCTTGCACCAAATGTCAAATATTTTCAGGTAAACAACATCTCAAGCCTCTGTCGTTAAATCCTATGGTGGTTTCAGGAACTTTCCCGCAATGGGGCCTAGATTTCATTGGAGAAATTCACCCTACTTCAAGTGGGCAACACAGATGGATCCTGACGGCTACTGATTTATTCACCAAGTGGATTGAAGCTATTCCCATCAGGAGTGCTTCCCACAAGGTAATCATTGGGTTCGTAGAGGACCTCATCACAAGTTTCGGCTACCCAAGTAAAATTGTCACTGATAACACAACCGCTTTCAGATCTGAGCCAGTAAAAAAGTTTTGTGAGCAGTTCGGGATCAAACTGATTCACTCCACCCCATATTATCCACAGGGCAATGGTTTAGATTAATCTTCCAACAAAATCTTGATAAGGATCATCAAAAGATTGCTGGAAGACAACAAGAAGGCCTGGCATTCAAGATTAAATTTTTCTCTATGGGTCGATCGAGTGACCTTGAAGAGATCTATCGACGTCTCTCCTTTCAGATTAGTCTATGGAGCGGAGTCTATTTTCCCTTCTTAGTTAGCCGTTCTCGTAGCAAAATTCCTTCAGGATTATCAGGAGGAGCCTAATGACATGATCAGAAGGATTCATTAGCTAGTGGAGGCCTAGTAGGCCAGGGAGTAGGCAATGGACAAAATTCAGGACCATCAGCAAAGGATCAAACAGGTTTTCGATAAGAAGGCCAAGAAGGAAGAATTTCGGATAGGAGACCTGGTGCTGAAATGGGATGCTCCTAAGCAGGATAAGGGCAAGCACATCAAATTCAAATCCCTGTGGATCGGACCCTTCAAAATCTCTGAGGTTTTCTCAAATCACACATATCGGCTACAGGATTTCGAGGGTGAAGAAGTTTTCAATAGCCCAGTAAATGGGCATTTTCTGAAGAAATTTTTTGTCTGAGCCTTCGATGGCTCCTTTGCTTGTAAATATTGTCCTTTGGGCTCCTTGTTTATGTTTATTTTTATTTGTCGGCTTAATAAATGACTCCATAAACCCAACAACAAGGCACTGTAACTGCAAAATGAGTCCTTAGAGCATCGCAGGGACAACTCTCTCCCCCATGGAGCCTAATGTTAGCAACATTACTTGTCTTCGGCATCGGGATACCCAGGTCTGTAGGTTGCACGAGGAACGCCCAAGCGCAAAAAACAGAAGAATTCCTTTTCAGACTTAAAATCAAGCGAGTGGGTAGGATTATAGTGTCAACGGTCCAGATCCATCCACATGAGCAGATCAACGATTGGCAGGAAATCGCGAATAAGGAAGTTGTGCAGAAGTTAACACAATAGATCGCGCCCATAGTGTGTAGGAAAGAATAGAAGTCGTCGATCCAGAGGACAGATGGCGCGAGATATAATTGCATCGGTGTTTTGGCATTCGGAAGTTCAAGGGGTGAGAATTTCATGCTGTTCCACATCTTGAAACCCTAAACCCCGATAGCACCGAAAGCACCGAAGTAGGACCCGCGATCACTTGAGAAAGGAAGAGAGTTATGCAAAGGTGCCAAAGCATCAAGTTTTGCCACAGAAGGGAATGTCATGTCCTCCAAGACCAGTTTAGCCTGACTTCGATCCTGTGTCTCGCTTGCAGTTAATTAAGGCAAGAACAAGTGGTTGAAACCTCCTTTTGATCATAAAATGTGGGGTATGGAGAATCTGGCAAGCGGTCTTCTCGAAGGCGGTGCTATGTACCGATTCTTCCAAGGAGCCATACCAAGGTCTTCGAATAGACAGGAAAGTCTCCACACATTAGCTCAACGTTTAATGGCTCAACTACCTTCCTTACAAGAGCCATACACAGTTAAGGTGGTGCTCGAAGAAATATATCAGTACGAGTTTGACTGAAGGGACACCAAGCCTTGGGTGACTGGACACGCCTTTGTGAGGTGAATTTTCCTAAGTATATAGACTCGGTCTTTGTATTTTTTGAAAAGCATCGATGGTTGAGAA
>JASDQU010682679.1:0-17353 GCA_032191745.1 Picea mariana | reverse complement strand
TCTTAGTGATGGAATGGCTTGGAATTGGAGGATCCAGTCGAGTCACCCTTCAGCTTCTTGAAACTCTGGACCAAGAGGATCTTGGCTTCTGAGTTTTTCTCCTTCAAGCTTCTGAAGGCCTGTTGCCCGAAGTAGTTTTTCTAACTCCTCTCACCAAGTCTTCCACCTGACCATTTTACAATCAATATAATGACTGAAGTTAGATCAAGACCTCGATTGTTCTTTACATACCAGACCCGGTCCCCGAGCTAGAGTGATTCCATCCCGAGTCTCTACCCATTTGATCACCCCTCAAAATAATCATGACATAAAAATTGATGGGCGTCGGGCTCTGCTCCTGCAAGAAATATAGGAGTGACTTCCATCGCTAACATAAATGTACATTGAAGAAAAATGTGTGGGAAAACAAACTCTTTTATTATCAGCAAGTGGAAAAGGTAAGTTACAACAATGTACAACCTTAAGCACTGTCTTGAATCCAACTGTCTGGGTTCCTTTGGGAATCCTCAAGCATCAAATCAACTAATATTATATTCTCTCGATGACTTAGATAGGGATAAGGAGACACCCTATAGCCATACAAAATGAGTTTGCAAACTAAAGGGGATGTTTCTCAAACAATTATTGGGAAAGGAGGCTTGCTAGATGTTGGCAACATAACTTTTCACCAAGGGACTTGTGTTTTCCTCTGTATCCCTCTATGGTTGTTTTATATATTCCAAAAGAGGTTTGGGGAGTTGAATTCCTTGTGTACAGGAAACGGTCCTTGGGAAATGATCCCAACTGAAAAACACACCCAAAAATATGGGATTATTTTATTTTTCACCAAAAATAAAGGCATCTGCGAGTTGCGGTGAGGAAAGATGAGGATGTCCACGTGTTGCACTAGGGAAACCCATTGATATGCTCTTAGGGAATGTTTTTTAGATGATTTTTGAGAGGACCTTTAGGGAAGAGTCTAGAAAGTATTTGGAAAAGAGTTATGCCATGACACAAATGCATAGGTGTGGCAGCTTGTGTTATAACACCAGGTCTGAAGTTTCCAGGAGTGGTGGAAAATATTGTCAAAGTACTTCCATATTAAATATCAGGTGCAAGACAAGGAAAGGGGGGAAACATAATTTAAAATCATTCTCACCCACAACCTTGTTGATGGTGTAAGGACCATATCAAAGTGGGTGGACTCTCCGATGGGGTCTTATGAAGCATTCTTACTACAAATGAAACCATATCTTATCTCCCACCTGAAACTTGTGTGCTACTCGATGTTGATCGTGGTGTTTCTTGTACTTGGCATTTGATTTTTGTGGAATATCCTGAATTTTTTGTTGGATTTTCTTGATTCATTCAACAAATTTGGTTGCTCGATCAACTTCAGTCTGAGCATGGTAGGACCCTTCCTATGCAGTTGTAATGGGAAGATCCATGCCCATGGGGGAAATTGTTGGAGCCCCAAGCACATGTGAAAGGGGATATTTCCAATAGAGTTATAGAGGGCTATGTTGTAGCTATGTTGAACATAACGAAGGCTTTCATACCATGTTATTGTATGTTTGGAATTGTACATCCTTAGCATATGAACAATCATCATGTTGACTACCTCTGTTTATCCATTATTTTTTGGGTGGAAGGCAGTCGATTTGGTCAACTTGGTATCCATCATCGACCATAGGGTAGACCAAAAAGTACTCAAGAACCTACTATATCAATCTGAAATAATGGTCTATGGGAGCCTAAAATGAACCCAAACACACTAAAAGAAGAGATTAGTAGTGTCCTTGATCTGGGTTGCATCATTATATTATTTGTCATCTATGTCACTACTTTTTAGGTGGAATGATCTAGATTGTCTTAGAAAAAAAATGAAGACAGTGATATAAAAAACATATAACAAGGAATTTACATAGAGATATGGCAAGGAGCACATTAATATGGTAAATCTCATATTATATTAATAAATGTTTGAAATACAAAAGACTGTAAAATGAAAAAGTACAGAAGCTAGCTAGAATGGTGGTAGCTTATGTCTTAGAAGATATGTGTCTGCTAGGCTCATTCGCACGCATATGATTACAATGAGGATCTAAAGGAATTTTTAACATAAATATAAATTAGAAAACCCTAACATCCAAAAACCTAACCCTAAGACATTAAGCACCAAAATTCATGTGGGCCTTGATGGGGTAAGTTGGTACATTAATTTCCCAGTATTGTAGCTTTTCCATATGATCTCTATTTTAGGCGCATGATAGCTCATTGAAAATATCTATCTGAGGAATATCGATTTTTATTCCACACTCTAACTCTGTCTACAATGTGATTTTGGCGGGCCCAAAAAACATTGTTTAGGACCTCAAAACAGCCCCAAATGTTTAGGACCCCAAAAGCTAGAAAAAATTGTCAAAATGGAAATTGGGATTTGAGCCATTGGAATAGGTGGGTGGCCACCCATATCCACCTAGATCATTCCTCCCCCCTTAGGAAGAAATTGTCTCCATTGTGTCAATGCCTGCATCATATGAGGAAACCTCTGTTGAACCTGACTCTCATTGAGCCACTTTCCTTGATGAAGAAACTACCCTGCTTTGGAGGGCCAATATAGTTTGATAGTTTGTTGGCTAGTGTCCTTTTCCTTAGTATGCATGATCTGATAAAATTCCACTTTTTTGATGCAAGAAGGATTGAGTTCTATAGGGGCCAACTGCTCAGCCACATCCGAAGTGTCCAGGAGAGGTGGAAAATATGGTCCCAACATTTCCACATTAAATACCAGGTGCAATCCAAGGAATGGAGGAATACTTAATTCAAAATAATTCTCACCCAGAGCCTTGTTTTTGGTGTAAGGCTCGTATTGGAGTGGGTGTAGCTTCCAATGAGGTTGAGGTGATATTTCTGTAAATGAAACCAAATCTTATCTCCCACCTAAAATTTGTGTGGTATTGGATGTTGATCATGGAATTTCTTGTACTTGACATTGGATTTCTTCACAATATCATGAACTTATTGCTGGATATATTGGATTCACTCAAAAAATTTGGCTTCCCAGTCAACCTTTTTCTTAGCATGGGAGGATTCTTCATGTGCAGATGCAATGGGTAGAGCTATGCCCATGGGGGGCCATGGTTGAAACCCCAAGAACACCTGAAAAGGGTTGTGGACAATAGAGTTGTGGAAGGCTCAGTTGTAGCTATGTTGAACATAAGGAAGGATTTCATCCAATGTGTGTGGACATTTGGAATTATACATGCATAGGATATGGGCAATTATCATGTTGACTACCTATGTTTGTCCATCCATTTTTGGGTGGAAGGAAGTTGATTTAGTAAGCTTGGTTTCCATCATCAACCATAGGCTATACCAAAAGGTGCTCAATAACATGTTGTCTTGATCAAATATGATAGTTTGTGGTATCCCAAAATGAACCCAAAAATGTATGAATAAGATATTGGTGGTGGCCTTAGCTATGATTCTCTTCTTGCAAGGTGCAAAAATTTCCATATTAGAGAGTCGATCAACGACCACAAAGACACAGTCAATCCCATGCTTCGTTGAAGGAAGACTAGACATTCATTCCATGGACATGGACTCCAATAGCCCCTATTTCTTTATGGTGGGTTTGGAAATGGAATAGGTGGTCTTGATGTACTTGCGAACATATTATCGAAGCTTTGGCCAATAAAAATGTTTCTGCAGTACTATCTTGTCTTTTCTACACCAAAATTTCTCATTTACCAACTGTAATGAGCTTCCCAGATCAATTTTGCACACTCGCTTGAAGGAACACAAAGGTGGCTCAGATGGCATAATAAACCATCATGGAGATGAAAATTGGGAATTGTTTTTCCTGCACTCAATTCCTGATAGGCAGTAGCAAAGTCATAGTCATTATTGTATAATTGTGTCCATCCATATCTCTCATCTCCACAAGAGTTGATAACTGTGGCAAGCGCTACCACTCAAGGTTGAATAAGGAAATTTGTGAAATGGTTGGTGCTACCCTTATTGTACTTGATATTCAGGCAGAATTGCTATAGTTACATGGACCACTTCTAATGGAAATTATTTTGTAACTTTCCATGTGTCTCTATAAATTACATAGGCATGTGATCAGTGTGGATGATCATTTCCTTCCCCAGAATGTAATGCTTCCACTCTTGACATGCTTGCACAATGGAGTACATGTATTTGTTATAAGTGGGGTATCTTTTAACAAGATCAGATAGATTTTCACTATTATAGGCTACCAAATTCCCATGCTGAGTGAGGACTGCACTCATAGCATAATTGAAAGCATCTGTCTCAATCTCAAATGGTCATTGTTGGTTTTTGAACGAACCACACTAACTTGTCCTTTGTGCCACCCTTGGTCACCTGGATTAGGGCCCAAGGGATATGAGATAACCCCAATGCAAACCACCAGTAAATTAATCAAGGACCAAGAAGATATGGAGCTTGGTCATTGTGTTTGAGTCTAGACAATCACAAATGAATTTCATCTTGGCTAGATCCACATGCACACCTTTCACATCCATGATGTATCCCAAATATCGGATTCTCTACATGATGAAGGAACACTTCGACAAGTTGGCATATAACTTGTGTTGCAACTGGGTGCCTAATACCTGTTGAATATGCTCCAAATGTTCCTCCCAAGTTTTGTTGAAGATCAAGCTGTCATCCAAATATACAACCACAAAGGAATTTGTGAATGGTTGTAATATATCATCCATCATCCAAATGAATGTGGTTGGGGCATTATTCAAGCCGAAAGGAATGACCAACCACTCAAATAGGCCTCCTTTGGACTTGAAGGTTGTCTTCCACACATCAGTTTTCTCAATTGCCACCTGGTGGTAACATGACTTCAAATCAATTTTACTGAAAAACTTGACTCCCTTAAGATAATTGAGAAGATCATCAATATGGGGAATTGGGTATTGATTCTTTATTGTGATCTTTTTCAGAGCTCTGTAATCAATACAAAGTCACCATGTCCCATCCTTCTTTTGTACTACAACAATTGGGCTCATGCAAGGTGATTAGTTGGGTCTGATATGACCCTTTAGAATGAGCTCATGGATTTGGTGTTCAATTTATTCATTCTCCATAATAGAACACATGTATACATGGCCTTTAGGTAGAGGAGAACCAGTTGTCATATCAATTGGGTGATTTACCTGACAATTCACAGGCACCCCAGTAGGCAAGAGGAATATGTCTTTATACTCCTAGACTATTCCAACCACCTATTTTTGTTAGATAGATAGACCTCATGTAGAGGTTTTGGCAGTTGCAGTGACCTTCCGGTCATCTTCTGATCAAACCATACATAGGACAAATCTCCCAATATGAGAAACCACCTTTATGAACTACTTCATAGAGATCAAAGAGACCACAATATTTAGGACTACCTCCGATACCCTATAGAGTTAATATCCCAAAGTAATAATTACATTACAGGGCCTATATTCATAAACAACATGATGTTTCCACATATATGGTTTTCCTATAAAAACATCACAAAATTAAAGTGGGGAAATATCACACAATACCTCGTCTTTTAAGGGTTTGATGTTGTAGTGCAGGAGACATTGTTGGCTGACGCAGTTGTCCCATACCTGGCTACACTAACTGATGGTGTATGGTTGAGGATTTGCTATCATTGTCAATTTCAACCTCTTGAAAACCCTTATTGATATCGGGTTCTTCTAGATACCACTATCAAAGATGAAATATAGATTGGTTCCCTTCACCCACATCTGTGAGTGGAAAATATGTTCCCCTTATTCAGGCTCCTATGGTTCCTCAAGCTAGAGTTTTGTGGTAGCGTCAGGGACACTAGGTTTTGCATAAATGATGTCTTCCCTTTTCTAGATGAGAATCAGAGCCTGAGTTAGCATCTAACTCATCCAACAATCATTGTTTGGAGCGATAATCATGAGTATTGTGCCAAGGGATTTTATGGAACTCACACCATTTTCCAATGTCCTTATTCGAATTCACATTACCCTTCTTTGTTGGGGGCTTGGGCTGGTTATCCTAGGGTTTTCCATCCTTTATCTTTCCTTTGACCTAGGATTTAGGTCCCCCCTTAATACACTTTAGTTGTTGTACATTTTCATATCCGAACTCCCCCTTGTTCCATTTCTTGAATTTCTTCTTGATTTTGACAACATATTGATAAGTGACTCCAAATCACGAGATATCTAGAAACTTCATTTCGGTTTGGATGTACTAATGCAGAGCCCCACGATATTTTAGGACCATATGTTGATCATATTATTTGATACCCATCGTGGTGTTCAAGGTATGGAAACTATTTGTGAAATCTGGCACTGTTTGGCCCCTCTCTTGGTGTACTATGGTCCATCTCATGAATTGGTCCTCATAACATCCAACAGGGTAATATTGTTTGTTGAGGGCATCAATAAAATCCTCCGAAGTGGGTCCTAGCCCAAAAATTCCAAACTCATCCTCGACATGTTTCTCATAGTAAGTCTCAAACCAATATATGACATGGAGAAGGTCCTTACGGAGCACACAGGTGATATTTTCACTATTGGAACAATTGTGGACAAGGAAATAATCCTATAGCATATTTAACCATTTTTCCAAAGCATAGAAATATATCTGGCCTTCAAATAAAGCAATGTCAAATTTAACTTGTACCTTGAAAGGATTCACACCTTTGAAGTGATTTCTATTTGAAGGTTCCTCCGTCATTGTCAATAGCCATCGAATAATCTGGGTGAAACTATCCATCATATTGTTCCTCTATTAAACAAGGGCTTCCTCGAGCAATAGTTTGAAAGGATATCTTGTCTTGTAACCCCTCTTTTCTTCTTCCATGGAAGATATCTTAGGTGTGCAATAACGGTTGTCCTCAAGAGATACAAGCTCGAGACCCAACTCTCTATACCCCGAGCTCGGCGGGGACATACACTAAATACGACAAGGAGAAGATCGCTCTCAAACCACTGATCCATATTATTTTAGGAATGATATGAAGGCAACGATATAATAGACATATAAAAAGGAATTTACATAGACATATGGAAAGGAACACAATAATACAATAAAGCTCAGATTCTATTAATAACTTTATGAAATACAAAATATTGTAAAATGAAAAATCTCACAGGCTATCTAGAATGGTGGTAGCTTATCTCTGAGAAGAGATGTGTCCACTACGCTAATTTGAAAGTAGTTGGTTACAATGAGGCTCCAAATTCCTCTTTAATATAAATCATAAATGAGAAATCCCTAACATCCAAAAACCTAACCCTGAGAGATGAAGCACCAAAAGTCATGTGGGCCTCGATGGGGTAAGTTGGTACATCAACTTCTCAGGGTCATATCTTTTGCATATGATCTTCATTTTAGGTACACAATAGCCCATTGGAAAGGTATATCTGAGTACTACAATTTTTTTTATCACTCTCTAACTTTGTCTATAGTATGATTGTGGCATGACCAAAAAGTGTTGTTTAGGGCCTCAAAATGACCCTGGAAGTTTAGGACCCAAAACGCTAGAGAAAAACTACCAAAATGGAAATTGGGATTTGATCTAGTGGAATAGGTGGGTGGCCATCGATGTCCACTTGGATCATGGAAAAATTGGAGGAATCATATTGAAGGGCAATTTCGACAACTAGTCCAAATTTGGAAATTTGGGTCCAAAAAATAGTCATAAATCTTCCAAATCCATTTTGAGGAATCAAACAACCTTTTGTTTTTTCCAAACCTTGATATGGAGGAAGATTCTAAATTCTACATATTGATACCTTTCCAATAGTGTAGACCATTTTTCAATCGGATTTCATATGACAAGGTTATGCCTCCCACAAGTTGACCTACCATATTGATCACCATGGTGCGAGTGGATGTCACGTCATCCTCCATTACTTAAACATGTAGGGATATCCACGTAGTGGGTTTTCTAAGAACATTATAGAAGGCCAAAAACATTATCACAATTGAAGGTTGATGAAGTCAAAAACCTATCCCTATATGGCTATCAGGTTATGTTAAATACCGAGCCACTAAGACGAGAAGGGGTTCCATTCTTTTGCATTGTATCTTATTCCATAGTTGAGAAAAACATATTAGACTGATATTATGTGAGAATAGAAGAGGAGGAGAGTTTATGTAGCATCCATACAGGCCACATGTCAAAGGAAAGTCCCTAGAGAGTGGATCTTTCTTTGTACTTGCATCATTTATTTACCAGAGAAAAGAGAGTAGAGTAGCCTCACATTCTAGATAGGTTTTATCCTGTATTGGGTTTCCCAAATCATATCTTGTGTTTATTTGTGGATGGTGTGAATGTGTTTAATTGTTCTCTAATTTTTCTGTGTTTTATCTAATTTATCAATAACTTAATATTCTGGAGATCTAAAGTAAATTATCCTTAATAGTAAATATTTAGGTATTTTGTTAGATTTGTTGTGACGAAATGTTCCAGTGGAATATATACAGTAGTTTACATATCATATTGGTATCATAGTAGGTTTTTCTTTTGATTATTTTTGGGAAGTATCAGGATTCAAGAATTGCCTTAAGGAGAAGTCACAGAAACCCTATCCATGGCAGAAGAGTATGTTCATAATAACCCTTGAGATATAGCAGAAGAAATATTTTAACAATTGGAAGCACGAGTTGCTAACATCAGTCACAATATGAACCTCCTCATGGTGGCTCTAGAAAGCAAGCTCATACCATTTGGAGATGATGGAGGATCTAACTTAGAGAACAGATTGGAGAGGAAATTAGAAGACAGGAAGAAAAGCATTTGTGGAAAAAATTCAAAAAATAACAGTCAACTTCCAGTGTCACGAACCCTTCGAAATACCTATTAAAGATGGAAGCGAAAATGGACATAAATCCATATCAAGGTGAGATCGATGAATTAAAACTGAATCATTGGTTTCAAAAACTAGTATTTTATTTTAGCATTCACCAAATAGATGAAGAGCACAAGATTTTGTTTGCTATATTGAATTTAGAGGTCCATGATTTTACTTGGTGGGAAATTCATATGGAAACACTTAGTTTGGAGGGTGATCTGCTAGTAACTAGGTGGGAGGACGTCAAAACCCTCATTAAGTCCCAATTTTACCCTATCGGGTATGTAGAGTACCAATGGATCTAAAAACAGTACTTCTTACAAAGGAAGTGGCAGAGTATATAGGAGTACAACACTGAGTTTAGAAGGATGGCCATCATGTTGGGTGTCTATGCCAAAAACACATATGTACTCCTCAAGTATCTGGGGGGTTTAAATAGTCTTCTACTAAAGTAGGTGATTATCTTCAAGCCAAGGGCAGTGGATCAGGCATGTGTATAGGTATATTACCTGGAAAACATAGGCTAAAAAAAGAGGAAGCCAAGTGGTTCGAAGTAGAAAGAGCACCAGGAAGCTTTCAAGGAGGGGAAGAAGAAGTGGAAAGGGGGGGAAGATAAGAAGAAAAAATCCACTCCAAAATAGAGTAAATATCCCAACAACCTTTTCAATCATTGCAACATCAATGGCCACACCGAGGAAAATGTTTGAAACTACATCCAAATTTGAACCCAAAGAATCGCAAGGAAGGAAATAAGAAGAACCTTGTAGAAAAAGATTCGATCATTCAGTTTAAAAGTAGCTTGGATGTGGATGACAAGATTTTATGCACATATATGAAAAAGGAGGTGAATTTGAGTATCCTTCATCCCCAGGAAGACAAGGGTATTACCAAGCTCTTCCACATCAATATTCAAGTCAAAAATACTAAGACAGATGGTTTTTTCAATTCTAGTTCATAGGATAATATCGTAGCAGTAGATATGGTCAACAAGCTTGGATTACAGGTTCACAATCATCCTATCCCCTGTCCATTGGTTTGGATAAACAAGGATGCAAAGATAAAGGTAATGAAAAAGTGTAAGATTAAATTTTCTATAAGTGTTGATTTGATTAATGAAGTGCAATTGGATGTAGTACCACGTGATGTATGTGGAGTATTGTTTGGAATCCCTTACATGTACATGAGGGATTCAATATTCATGCAGAGAGCCAACCAATACCGACTAATCAAGGATGGAAAGTCCTACATCATCAATGCATATAAAGGCAAGTCAAATATCTCACTAGTAAGTGCCAACCAAGCAAAGAAGTTGATTAGTTCTAGTAAGAAATATGTTTTACTTTTATTAAGAGAAAATTAGTACGATGATTAGTCAATGAGAGTGAAGGCATCCCTAGAGGGGTGTACTAAAGAGAAGAAACAATATTTGGAGGAGATTCTACAAAAATATAGAGGAGTGATCTAGGAGCCTAAAGAGATACCACCCAAGAGGGACGTGGAGCATGAAATACAGTTGTTTCTAGACTCCTCATTGTCAAATATTAGGTTGTATAGACCATTCATTCTGGGAGTGAATGAAGTGAAGAACCAATTGTACCAGTTGTTGGAGTAGGGTGTAATTCGACCAGGTATCTCATATTGTTGGCCACCCATCATAATTGTTCCCAATAAGGATGGGACTTGGAGAATGTGTATCGATTACAGGGCATTGAACAATATTACACTGAAGAATCAGTACCCCCTGCCAAGGATCGATGATCTATTGTACCATTTGTAGCATGACAAGTACTTCACTAAGCTAGATATGAAATAAGTATATCACTACGTATGAGTCAATGAATAAGATACCTGGAATACTTCCTTCAAGACAAAGCAAGGTTTGTATGAGTGGTTGGTTATGACATTCGGTTTGTGCAATGCACCGACTATGTATATGAGACTAATGAATGGATTTTTACACCATTATCTATATTGATTTGTTATTGTCTATTTTGATGATATCTTGGTTTATAGTGCTACCTTGGAGGAGAAAATGTCACATCTTATGAAAGTGTTAGAGACTCTGAAAAATCACTAGGTATTGGAAAATATCAAGAAATGTGAGTTAGCTCAGCAGTGTTTGGTGTATTTGGGGTATGTGATTGGTGGAGGGGAGTGCAAGATAGATCCCACAAATATGGAGGCCATCATGAAATAACAATTCCTACAAATTTCACTAAAGTTAGGAGTTGTTTTGGGGAAAGACAATACATGCGAAAGTTCATAGCTTCATTTTCAACAAAAGATGCACCAATCCACACCATAATAGCTAGTGGTAAGAGTTTCTTGTCGGGAAAAAATTAGCAGAAGGAATTTGATGAGATTACAAGAAAGATCAGTCAAGAATCAATGCTCGTGCTACCAAATTTGTAGAATCCTTTTGAAGTGGAGACAGATGCAAGTGGGTATTCCATGGGAGTAGTGTTAATGTAGGGAGGAAGGCTCATCTGTTATCATTCTGAAGTATTTCATGATGAATTTCTCAACTAACCTACCTATGAAAAGGAGCTATATGCCTTGGTACAAGTTGTCAAAAAGTAGAAACACTATCTGTTGGGAAAGGAGACCATCATCCACACAGATCACCAACCACTACAGTATTTGCAGTCCCAGAGTAATCTACAAATAAATAGAAATTACAAGTGGATGGGGTTTTTACAACAATTTAATTTGGTAATAAAGTATCAGAATGGTAGCACGAACAATTTGGGAGACATGCTTTCATGGCCACCCACATCCAATATTACATATTTGGGAACTCTAATGCACCTAGATTATTTTACCCATGATGCATACAAAGTGGCATACACAAAATATGAGGACTTCAAGGAGGTGTTTCAGTAGCTACAGGGCCAAATTCATATAGAAGAATGTGACAGCAAGGTTGAATATCATTTCTATAATGGTTTACTCTATAATATTGACAAGCTCTATGTTCCTAAAGGTGAACGATTGTAGTTTATCAAAGAGGCTCACACCTCCAAGGTTGCAGGACATTTTGGTGTTGGGAAGATAGTTTCCAACTTACAAAGATATGTGTATTGGTCCAGAATGCAAGAATATGTAGCATGGTATATTATAGGATGTAAAAATTTTGTACCAGCAATCCAAACAACAGGAAGCAACATCTATACCATCCCTTACCTATACCCAATCTACCTTGGGAAATCATTTCCATGGATTTTGTGAGAGGTTTACTGACAACCAGGAAGGGACATGACTATATTTTTGTGGTATTTGACAGGTTCAACAAAATATCCATTCTCATTCCTTGTAAAAGGACCATCACTAGACAAGAAGAAACAAATAAGTTCTTTGAACAAGTCTGGGTGCACTTTGGGATACCAAGGAGCATCATCTCATATAGGGATACTGTATTTCTTAGTGAATTTTGGACTATGTTGTGGGAGACGATGGACACTAAGTTGAAGAGGTCTAAAACATTCCATCAATAGATATATGGGCAGACAGAAGTAGTCAATAGGACTTTGGTGCATATTTTGAGGGGTTACAATCAAAATCTTCTGAAGACTTGGGATGAAAATTTGATCTATATACAACACTCTTATAATAAAGAAGTCCACACTTCTACTGGTAAGTCACATTTTGAAAGTTTCTTTTGGTATTTTCCACCTTCAACCTTATATGGTATATATGGAGATGAATTAAAAGAAAAAATTGTTTTTTAGAAGATCATGAAGATCCATTTGCAAGTATAGGAGACACCAAATAAGTCACAGGAAAAGTACAAGGATAAACATGACTAGCACAAATTAGAGAAAACATTTAGAGTGGGAGACAGAGTATGGTTACAAATGAATAAGGAAATACTACAGGGTCCTGGTAAGAATATCAATGATCGGTCCTGGTAAGAATATCAATGATCTATGGTATGGTCCTTTGCGGTATTAGAAAAGGTGGGAGATAATTCCTATAGACTCATTCTACCCCCATACGTGCACATTTAGTTAGTAGTGAATGTGGAGAATCTCAAACTCTCTGAGCCCTCCATGTTGGATCAGATGGAGGAGAAATTCCTACCTTCCATAGATGATTTAGCACCAGATGCTCAGGAAGAGTTTGAAGAAGAAATATTTTTTCATAAGTGGTCCAGAACTATAAGACAAGGGAAATATGACCTTTGGTAGATTGGATTGAAAGGACAACTTCTAGGTAAAGAAAATGGTTAATTCAGGGAGAAGGTAGAGGAAATATTTCCTCACCTCATTCAATAAACATTTTGGCAACCAAAAGACTCCCTAAATTGGGAAGTATGATCTGGATTGGATCATTATATTATTTTTAATCTATCTCGTTACTTTTTGATTGGAAAAATTGGAGGAATAAACTTGGAGGGCCATTTCAAGGGCTTGTCCAAATTTAGAAATTTGGGTACAAAAAAAATTCAAAAATATTCCATATATATTTTGAGGCACCAAATGACTTATTTTTTGTCCAAAACTTACTATGTAGGAAAATTCTAAATTCTCCAAATTGATACCTTTCCAATGGTGCAAATCATCCATCAATCGGAGTTTGTCTGGGAAAGTTATGCCTCCCAGAATTTGGCCTACCATACTGATCACCATGGTGTGAGTGGATGTCATGGTGAGAGTGGATTTCATGTCATCCTCCATTACTTATACATGTGGGAATAGCCATGTAGTGGAAGTCAAAACCATATCACTAGATGGCTATCAGACCACTAAGAAGGGAAGGGGTTCCACTATTTTGCATTTTATCTTGTTCCATAAATAAGAAAAAAATATGAGAGTGGTATTATGTGAGCATAGAAGAGGAGGAGAGATTTTTAGTATCCATACAAGCCACAGGTCAAAGGAAACCACACACAGAGTGCCTCCTTCTTTGTACTTGCATCATTTCTTTACCAAAGAAAAGACATAAATGCAACCTCACCTTCTAGTTGGGTTTTCTCCCGTATTGGGTTTTCCAGGGAATATCTTGTGTTTATTTGTGTATCATGTGAATTTGTTTTACTATTCTCTATTTTTTATGTTTTTTATTTATTTTATCAATAACTAAATATTCTGGAGATCTAAAGGAATTTAACGTTAATAGTAAATATGTTTGTATTTTATTAGATTTGTTGTGACAAACTATTCCACTGGAATATCCACAACAATTTACATATCATATTGGTATCAGAGTGGGTTTTTATTTTGGGTATTTGTGGGAATTTGAAGGTTTCAAGAAATGGATTAAGGAGAAGTCAAAAAAACCCTATCCATGGTGGACAAAGCCTTGGCTATGATGCTCTTCTTGTACGGTGTCAAAACTTCCATCTTAGAGAATCGATCAACAACCATGAAGAAATCACATTAAAATTATTGGTTGAAGGTAGACTGGACATGTAATCCATGGAGATGGACTCCTAAGGACTCTAACGAGCAAGTAGAGGGGTGTATAGCCTATGTTTCTCAATGGAAGGTTTGGTAATGTCACAAGTAGTGTGGGATCTAATTTACTTTTTGACATCTTGTACGAGCTTCAGCCAAAAAAAATGATTTTGTAGTACCTCCATTGTTTTCTCCATTTCAAAATGTCATGCCACCCAACTATAATAAGATTCCCAAATCATCTTTTAACACTCACTTTAAGGAACACAAATATGGCTCAGATGGAATAACATTCCATATTCAAGATGAAATTCTGGAACTAGTTTTCCTGTGCTCAATTTTTGATAGGTAGCAACAAAGTTAGTGTCACTATCACATAATTGTAGCCACCTGGAGGTCTCATGCCCATAGGAGTTGAGAATTTTGGTTAGTGCCACAACCAGGGGTTGAATAAGGTAGTCTGCAACATGGTTATTTTTTCCCTTCTTGTACTTGATGTTAAAGTGAAATTTTTTGATGTACGTTCACCACTTTTGATGGTAGTCATTCTGTAACTTTCCTTGTGTTTGCATGAATTATAGAGGCTTTTGATTAGTGTGGATGATCATTTCCTTTCCCAGAATGTAATTCTTCCACTATAGGCATGCCTACACAATGGAGTACATCTCTTTTTCATAGTTGGAGTATCTATGAAAAACGTCAAATAGCGTTTCACTATGATAGGCCACTAAATTCCCATGTTGAGTGAGGACTGCATTGATGGCATCATCTGAAGAATTTATCTCAATCTTGAATGGTTGTTGCAAGTCTATAAGAATAAGGATTGGTGCTAAGTAGAGTTGGAATTTCAAATCTTCAAATTATTTATGTCGTTTTGCAACCCAAACAAACTTGGCCTTGGCTACACCCTTGGTCACTTGGCTTAATGCCAAAGTGATATGAGAGAAACCAAACACAAACTTGCAGTAGACATTAGTGATGCCCAAAAAGCAAAAGATATCAGTCAATGTCTTTGGAGCCAGTCAATGACAAATGACATGGATCTTGGATGGATCTACATGCACACCTTGCTCATCCACAATGTATCCTAGATATTGAATTATCTACATGGTGAAGGAACACTTCTCCAAATTGGCGTACAACTTGTGTTGTCGCAGGGTGCGCAAGATTTCCTTAATTTGCTTCAAATTTTCCTCCTATTTCTTGCTATAGATGAGGATGACATCCATATATATGACCACAAATGATTTTTTGAATGATCGTAATATATCATCCATCATCCGCATGAATGTGTTCGAGTAATTATTTAAGCCGAAATGCATTGTTGGATTACTGAGAGGGGGGGTGAATTAGTAATAGAGAAATTTAATCCTTTTTTAACCATATAATCTAAGTGTTATATCAATGAAGCATTATCATCCAATAAATGCAAAGTAAATAAGTAATGAACAAATGAACAATCATACACATACACAGTACACTAGTGTTTTACATGGAAACCCAAATCGGGAGAAAACCACGGAATGCTTTTTATTTCATGTCTTGAAGAATTACATTCATTGGAAGCACCAACTTTCTTTGTTTTCCAGCTGCAACTTGAAGGAGGCTCCAACCCCCTAGTTTCTTAGGCTACAACCTGAGGGAAGCTCCAACTTCCCAATTCTTTGGCTACAACCAAAAGGAGGCTACAACCCCCAATGTTCTCTAGCTACAACCGGAAGGTGGCTACAACCACCTGTCCTTGCCCTGTCCTACCACCCTGAATTAGAAGTAGAATGATGGAACCATTGTCACACTATCACTGTGAGATATACTGTTGTAAACCTGTACCAATAAATTTACACCATACATCAAACTGTACCTCAACATGCAATCAACCTGTACCATAAACAAGTGCATCAACCATGCACCAACATGTAATCAACCTGTACCATAAACAAGTGCATCCAACCATGTACAAATTATGTACCAATAATATGTCAACTACTCATCAACTATGACTCATCAATATGTACCAACATCATCAACTATACACCTCATGTATGTGCCAACTCATCAACTACTTGTCTCAACCATATACTCAACATGTACCTCAACCAAAAGCCCTCATCAATCTCATCATCCAAATCTGATTTTTAGCTCTGTAATAGACTTGGTGTATATGATCACATTCCTACAAACCTTCTTTAACTTTATAAACAAAAGACTAGCATTTTCATCAAACATTTCTTTAGTCTCACATGCCTAGTTTTGGATTAGTCAACAACCCTAACTTGAACTAATCATAACTTTGAACCTGTAATGTATAAATATTTGAAACTGATACACAATGTTCTTCAGTGTTTTTGATGCAATTCTTCCAAGTTTCACTACTTGGAACCTCTCAAAAAAGGAGTTATAGCAAAAATGGCATACCTTGCTGAATTCTGGCTTATTCTAGAGAGCAAACTTATAGAGTGTGCCCTGCACAAATTTTTTTATGAAATGATTTGAAAATACTAAAAATCATAATAAATAATGTACCATAGCCAACACATTTTGTCTCACTAAATTTAGATCTGTTATGAAGAAGGTATGACGTTTTTACGTTTGGAGCTGAATTCTGGATTATTCTAGAGAGCAACCTTGTAGAGCATTCCCCACACAAAATGTTTGATGAAATGATATGAAACTATTAAAAATAATTCTAAATACTATACCCTAACCAACACATTTGGTATCACTGAATTTAGATCTTTTATGAAGAATATATGACATTTTTACCTGAAACACGTGATTTTGACTAGTTTCAGGACTGGCCACAAACCCTATTTTCCACGGAGTGTAACTCCCAAAATACAACGAGCCACAAGATTATTTTTTTTTTCAAATATACTTGGATATGTTTTCTCACTTTCATAGCAATTTTAAGGTCTTAATCATTATAGAAAAAAAGTTATAGCGAAAATGGTGAGATGACCTGTAAATAACATACCTTAGAAAGCACTATCAAAAGAATTTATCCTTCCTTGCATTTCGGCCTTATTTTCTTCACCTTCACTTAGAATTCCAGTTTATATATCCTTGATTACCTCAGAAACATATAGATATTCAATATTCTCACATGTGCTT
>JASDQU010682677.1:107231-123146 GCA_032191745.1 Picea mariana | reverse complement strand
TCTGGACCATTTCCCATGTTAACCACAATGGGAAATCGTTGTCCGTCAGAAATCTCAATCCACTTTCTGAACTGGAAAGAATATGCTCATCTTGGACCATTTTTTGAACTGATAAAATGACTGTCCAATAATACATCAGTGCTCCCTCCCAACCTGGGAGTCTTCCTTTTTCAATAAGGAAGTCGTCTCCACGAGCTCCAACTTGAGTACGCAAACTCTTTCATCTTGGACAGAAGCTTTACCAAAAATGTCTGCTTATCTACTCATCTGTGGAGATATATATTTGAGAACCACTTTCTTCTTTCTGGACTTCATCACGGATAATGTAATGCTTGACCTCAAATGTACTTTGGTCTGGAGCACTGGTTTTCTCTGAAGGCTTCAAGTAGCTTTGATCAATATAGTATATCATTGTTGGAAAACTGGAACATATCCATGTGGTGTTGCTTCTATCATCATGAGATCTGATCTACTGAGTAATTATTTTGATACAATATCTCTGTTATAGAAAATCTTCACCATGCTTCTGCTGTGCACTAGAGGTTCTTCACCAAGTTATCTTTTTCCATCTTCATACAAGAGTCTCTTTCTGGTATGCCTCAAAGTCTTGAGGTTGTTGTTCTTTGTTCAATTGCTCGGGAGAATAGTCTTTGCATTTATCTGATGTGGAACTCCGACTCATGGATGTTGCGGATGATATAATGACTCATGTAGAGATATGTCTGGTTTACTAGAACAAGTAATCATCATAGTCTTCTCCCTCCATATGGGAGAACCTCTAGTTCTAGATCTCGCAATGCTTTCATAAGTCTTCCATACACTGTTCTTCATCACGATTTTCAGCTCCTCTACTTTAATGGTTTTAGTGAGTTCATATTAGGCTGGTAGTCTTGTGATTCTCGATACAATGACTGGTTGTTCTGGCTTCTCTTTCTTGGAATCTTCATGTTTCTTCCTCGTGTTTTTCTTTATCTATTGGATCCATGGAGTATATTCTATGCCCTAAAAATTCCATTTCTTTCTTTTATCATAGGATCATGGATGTAGATGGACAACCAGGGATACTTTAAGGCTTCTCTTCGAAGAAGACTTCTTCTAAGGTCGAACTGAACACGTACTGTTTTTCATGTTTGCTACCATGGATATATACTTCATCATCTTCAATGGATCGTAGGATTAGCTCCCTCCTAATCCTTGCTTCATGTATGAATACATGCTCTTCTTTATTGTGATATATAATCGGCTCCCTCCATCTAGGAGAGTCCATGTTTCCGTCTGCATCCTTATTGTCTTCTACAAAGCATCATAAGTCTTTCTCCAATTTTCTCTTGATTGTTGACTTCTTTCTTCTAGGTTTCTTCAAGATTGATTATGATTTCGGCTTATCTTGTAATAGCTTCCACAAGATTTGTTTGATATATTTCATGCTTTCTTGTATATTGTCTGGCTTGTACAATGATAGCAATCCTTATCTTGTTGTTCTTCCATAGGTGTAGTTCTTCTTGGAACATATTATCTTCTAAGAGATAGATATACAAGATATGTATAGAGAATATTCAAACAAGATATGTACAGGAACTAAGAAGAGTATTGTTACCTTCGGAAGAACAAATCTCTTTCATCCTGCTTGGTCTTCTTTGTAGGTTCCTTTTCTTCGGCAACTAATGCTTCGTGTGTCCCCTTCCTTTTCTTTAGCTCGGAACAATGATTCTTGTAGTGACCATACTTTCGACAGTTGAAGCATTGTACTTCTGAAATATCTTTCTCTTGATTTGGCTTCCTCCTTGAACCAAACTTCCTTTTGTTCCTAAAATTCTCGAATCTTGCTGTGAAGGCTTGATCATCGTACCTCTTTTGGGGTTTCTCTTTTGCATTGATCCTTGATTCTTCTTGAGCACAAGAAGTCCAAAGTTCTTCAAATGTAGGATACTCCTTCCTTGTGTTCATGCTTGCGACAAATGCATCCCACGTCTTGGGAAGACCATTGAGTACTATGTTTACCAATTCCTTCTCTGAAATGATCTCTTCAATAGCTTGTAGTTGATCTCTTAACTGGGAGATCCTCACAAAGTATGATGTTATGCTATCATCATCATTCATCTTCATGTCACAGAGCTCATTCTTTAGACTCGTTACTTGTCCAATGTTTCTCACTGAGAAGAGGTTTGTTAGGGCATCGTACATCTTCTTCGATGAGTCAAGGTGGGAGATGTAGGGTATCAAGTGGTCTTTTATGGAATCCACTATGATACTCATGGCATTGATGTCACTGTCTTTGAACTTATCCATAGCTGCAACGTTCTACGGTTCCTTCTCTTTTCCTTCTTCAAACTTTGGCTTCACGATCTTTCCTTTCACGATATCCAGCACTTTATTCTTGGCAAGGATGAGGTCAATCCTTGTCTTCCACACTCTGAAGTTAGAAGCTCCATCTAACTTGTTTTCTGACTTCATGGAGTAAGTCATGGCTACTTTGACTTGGTCAACCCTAGATTTGACCAAAAACTCAAACTTCATGTCTTGGCTTGCTGAGAGTATCAGGAGATGCGCTAGGCTAGGGCGCACTAATCTATCCGGAGATTAGGTCAATCCATTCACTTAAGGTGCCTCAACAAGAGGATTATGGTTTCTGCAACTGAACCTGCTAGTAACCCTAGCTGTAGTGCTTTGGTGACTGCTCCTGTTAGAAACCCTAGCGACAGTTCTTCAACGAGCTCAATATCCTTATGGCTATGCTTCCTTCCAGCGGTTAGACTGAATGAAGGAGGTGTGGACCCATAACCTGTTAGAATATGAAAGATTGTGCTCCTTTTACCATTCACAATACTATTGTCACCCAACCATAGGCCGAAGCCACCCTCCGAGCACCTTAACCTTGACAAAGAATCACTCTGGAAGTAAACCCTAGGCTAGATAGCCAAACAAAGGGTAGTGCACCTTTCCCCGAGGATAGCGCATCAACAAGAGCTGATCAGATAGTCCAAACCCTAACCAAGAGATAGTCCAAGCCAAACGTGATCTGCTAGCTGCAGCAGCTGCAATGGCAACTCTCTTCAAACCTGCGCACAAGACTGGGCACTGCAGTGCGCACAAGTTGCTGCTCTACAATTCTGAGACTGCCTGCTAGAATGAGAACTGGCCTCCTGTAGTTATACTAATTCTGGCTAACTGCCTGGGCCGACTTCTCATTCTAGGTATCTGTCTGTTTAGTATATATTAATTCTTCTGGCTGACTTCTTCTCTTGGAGGCTAATAACCTAATACAAGTTATCTTCTTGAGCCGACATGTCTTCTAGGGTTATTAGCCAACTCATTAGGGTTTCTTCTTGCTTCCCGGAATATTCTATTCTCGTCAAGTCTACACATGGAGGTAAATACCTCCCGCAGCTACCATAATATCAACACTTCCCTCCACTCTTGCGTTGCATAACAAGTGAGTGATGAAGAGGGATCGAACTCTGTATATAATAGGCGTAGGAGGGAGAGAAGAGTGAACTCGAATTAAGAACAAAATGCATGTGTTTACAAATCGCCTTTAGACTGGACTTCACAACTCAACTCGAGTTGTAACTTGACTTTGCATGGCATGACAACTCGTCCTTGATACTTGCATGGCATGACAACTCGCCCTTGTAACTGGACTTGAGACTCAAAATGCCAATATGACATGCAGCTCAACTTGCTAACTTGACATGCAACTCGACTTGCCAACTTGACATGCAACTCGACTTTGTCAACTTGAGTTTGACAACTCGAACTTGACTTTTACAACTTGAGTTTGACAACTCAAGCTAGACATGCAACTCAACTTTTACAACTTGAGTTTGACAACTCAAACTAGACATGCAACTTGACTTTTACAACTTGAGTTAGACAACTCGAATTTATTTTCATGGTGGATAATGTTACACCTGCCAATGCACTAGATCAATACATTTACATTATTTGCATAAGGAAGATTGTTTGTTTCTAGCTCATAGGAATTGTACATTCAACCTAACTTTTGCTAGATGCCTTGACTTTTGCTCATCGCTCACAAGGCTTGACAAGGCTCACAGAGGTTGTACGTTCCCCCTGAATTTTGCACTAGTCTGTCTATGCTCACAGAGGTTGCGCGTTCCCCCCTGACTTTTGCACTAGACTGTCTATGCTCACAGAGGTTGTACATTCCCCCTGAATTTTGCATTAGACTTACATCTTGACTTTTGTCTTAGAATTGCAAGGCTTCTTCCTTTGCCTTGGCTAGACTCACAAGATCATATAGCATCTTGTAAGTCCTCACTTTTGGTTCGACTCACAGAGGTTGTACATTCCCCCTGGCTTTTGTCAATACCTCACAGGACTGCTTGATTCTCCAAATCTCCCTGGCTAGCCTCAAGGTGGCCCACATGACCTCTCATTGGAGAATGACTGTCGATGTTGCTAAATTTAACACTCCCTCTGAGCAAGGGAGTCATTCTCAGCCACACCAAGCTTGCCTCTCAGTTGCACAAACTGTCTCAATGGCAATGGCTTGGTCAGGATATCAGCTACCTGCTCACTCGTGGCTATGTATTGTAGCTTTACAATTTTTCTCTGGACCATGTCTCTAATGTAATGGTATTTCATGTCAATATGCTTTGACTTGTCATGAAATACTGGGTTCTCTGTCAGTTTCATGCAACTTTGATTATCACAGTGAACCATTGTCGTCTCTAGCTTACCACCAAACAACCTAGAAACCAAATTTATGAGCCATACTGCTTCCCTGCTAGCATTACTTGCTACCATGTACTAAGCCTCTGTTGTACTCTGTGCAATGGATCCATGTTTCATGCTTGACCATGAGATAATAGTGGATCCTAAATTGAAGCAGTATTTGGAAGTACTCTTCCGGTTGACTGGGCTTCTTGCCCAGTCAGCATCTGCATACCC
Source organism: Picea mariana (assembly GCA_032191745.1). NCBI lineage: Eukaryota > Viridiplantae > Streptophyta > Pinopsida > Pinales > Pinaceae > Picea > Picea mariana. The sequence continues at coordinate 118,232 of JASDQU010682677.1, read as the reverse complement.
ATGCAGAAACAAACCACCACTGGATGTATATCTTAGACCAAAGGTAATGGTCCCTCTGAGATATCTCAAGATGTGCTTTGCTACTACCCAGTGTCCCTGTCTTGGTTCAGCCATGAACTGACTCAATGCTACATAGCATATATCTGGCCTGGTATGGATCATATACATCAATGATCCAATCAGTTGCCTATACATGATGGGATCCACCAAATCTGAACCTGTATCATAAGCATGCAGCTTCCTCAGGGTGGTAATCATCGGAGTAGACATGGATTTACAATCCATCATACCAAACCTCTTTAACACATCCACTGTGTATTTACCTTGTGCCAGAAATATCTCGCCCTGTCTTTGCCACACTTCCAATCCTAGGAAGTAATGCACCAAGCCTAAGTCTTTTATCTCAAATTATGAGATTAGCTCCCTCTTACACCAGGCTATTAGCCCTTCATCTCCTGTCAGAAAATAGATCATCAACATACAGGATTAATATAATAGGCTAGTTCCATGTTACCTTTAAGTACAGATTCGCATCAGCATCACTTTTCTGAAACCCCGGGTTTTTAAGAAAGCCATCAATCCTATCATACCAAACTCTGAGGGCCTGCTTAATACCATAGAAGGCATTCCTTAGCTTGCATACATGAGTGTCTTTATTATGCAGTACAAAACCATCTGGTTGTTCCAAAAAGACCTCATGTTCAACCTTTCCATTCAAGAATGTTGTTTTTACATCCATCTGATGTAATTTCCAACCAAGAACTGAAGCTAATACAATAATAACTCGAATGGAGGTATACCTGGCTATAGGGGCAAAAGTCTCGTCGTAGTCAATTCCTTCTCTCTAAGAGAAGCCTTCGGCTACAAATCTTCCTTTGAGCTTTTCCACACTCCCATCGGCTGCATGTTTGATCTTATAGACCCTTTTGGAAGAGACCATTGATTTGTCCTTTGGCCTCGGCACAATGTCCCAGACACTATTCTTTAGAATAGACCTGTATTCCTCAAGCATGGCATCCTTCCACACTTGCAATTTATCTGCTTCTTCAAATGAAGAAGGTTCGGCATCACTAATGTTGCTCATAAGTGCAACATAGCCTCCATACCTGTGAGGCCTCTTACTTTCCTTGAAAGTTCCTTTGGGAACAGCTATCTTTTCTGCTTCTTGCATTGTTTCTTTAAGCCATGTTGGCTTCCTTTTGGTTGGGGGTTCTTCAAGAGTTCTTTCCAACTCTTCAACAGGTTCTAGGGGCTCATCACTTGGCCCTTCATGAGGTTCCTCCCTCTGATCATCTAACTCTTCATTTTCAAAAGAGGGTGAAGCTGGTCGAACTACTTCTGATTCCTGTTGTAGCTCTCTGGATTTCTTGAATGCGGCTTCCTCATGGAAAGTCACATCCCTGCTTACCTCTATCTGCCTCTGACCTGGTACATATATCTTGTAGGCCTTGGAGTTCTCGTTGTACGCCACAAAAAACCCTTTCTTTCTCGAGGGTTCCATCTTTGTCCTCTTTTCCTTAGGGACATGAATATATACTGGACACCCAAATATCTTTAGATGCCCTACTTCAGGTTTGGTCCCAGAGAAGACCCCTTCAGGAGTCTTTTCCTTCAGGATAGCATGAGGACACCTTTTCTGAATATACAAGGTAGTGGAGGTAGCTTTTGCCCATGAGGAATTTGGCAGATCCTGGTCAAACATCATGGCTTTCACTACCTCACATATTGTTCTGTTTTTCCTCTCAACAACACCATTTTGTTGAGGGTTATATGGCACGGTCAGCTGTCTCTTGATTGTTGCTTCCTCGCAGAAATTCTCAAATTGGAGAGATTCTACCTCTCCTCCATTGTCTGTTCTAAGAGTTCTGATGTGTTTCCCTGTCTGCTTTTCAATAAGGGCTTTATATTCTTTAAATTTATCAAATGTGTCACTTTTCGATTTAGGCAAATAGATCCAACATGTTCTAGAGACATCATCAATAAAAATGACATAATACAAGCAGCCACTAAGAGAGGGAGATGGCATGGGACCACACACATCAGAATGAACCAGATCTAAAATGCCTTGAGCTCTACTATCACTGCTAAGAAATGCTTTCTTTATATTTTTACCAAGCATGCATCCTTTACAAATTTCATTTTTACTAGAAGAAATAGAGGGCATGCCACATACCATATTCTGCAGGTCGGGAAGTGCTTTGTAATGAAGATGACCAAGCCTTTTGTGCCACAACTTGTTGGAGCTAGTCGCATCATGAGCTAATGCCCGAACTAACTGTCTTGTCACAACATACAGTCCTCCTCTATGAATCCCAATACGTTATGTTGTACTCATGTGGCTACCTTTAGCCCACAGAAGTCCCTTCTTGTCCTTCCCAATATCCCTTGTCCTCAAGGGTTGCAACTGATAATAGATTCGTCCTGAGCCCTAGCACATATAATACTTCATCAACATGAAGCAATGCCCCAGATTCCAATCTGAAGGAGATAGAGCCTACTCCCTCTATCTTGTAACATTTGTCATCCCCAAGCTCAACTTGCTCTGCAAAAGATTTCTTCTTGAAATCTGAAAGGATCTTCTTGTATCCTGCCATATGCTTTGATGCACCATTGTCTACTAACCAAGTTTTTGGCCCTGTGATAACTATACTGGATAAAGCAGAAACCAAGTAATATTCGTTTCCATTTTCTCTTTCATTACGACTTTTCTGATTTCTTTTCGATTCATCATCCTCAGCAATTGAGGCATGATGTTTCCCTTTCTTTGGACCTTTCTTCTTAAACCAGCAGTCTCTAGCAAAGTGACCCAACTTATTGCAATTAAAGCATTTAATATTAGATGTATCAAGATTCTTTCCTTTGAACGTACCTTTAGTATTTATCTTCTTCTGAGAGACTTTCTGGAAAATGACCTTCTTCTTTCCCTTGAATCTTGATACTAATACCAAATGCTCTTCTTTGGATGGCTCGCTCCTGGTAGCAGTGTGACTCTCCTCTTGGAGGCAATCATGCCATAACCTCTCAAACGTGGGTTGAATCTCTCTCCCACTCACGCTAGATAAGAAAGTCTCCCATGAAAAAGGAAGACCATCAAATATGGCTTGCATTAAGTCATCATCATCCACTGTGACACATGTGACCAAGAGTTGATCTCTGATCTGGGCTATCCTGGAACAAAAAGATGCAACTGATTCACCTTTCTCCATCTTCAAATACTTAAGCTTGTGCTTAAGTGTCCTCTTCATATAGAGCCCAACATCACCCTTTTAGGGCATGACGTCACCCTTCTAGGGTTTTATTTGATGTAAAATTTGAAAGGGAAAATTAAGAAGTCAGCCCTCTTGTGAAAGGACATGACTTTTCAATGAAGTCTTTCATGGCTAGGATTTCCCATATAAATATGGCTAGCCAACATTTCATTTTATTGTTGAATTTACCCCTATATCTCAGTCACTGAGATTGCTGCCAATAAATTAACTAAACCAGAAATTATCACTGCTGATATAAAATCTGAATTTATGCAGAAATCCACAGCTGAAATATAAAACAGAAAATTTGCAGCGAAAACATACAGTAAACCAAGCACATAAAAACCCATAGACACCAGAAGTACCATGGAACCCTAGTGTGGGGAAAAGCCAGCAAAGGAGGGCTTCTTACTGAGGCTTATGAGGAATTTTACAGCAAAATACAATACAGAAATTTCTTACAGAAAATTTTTGGGCAAGGTTTTTCCTCTCCGCAGGCTCTGTACGGCCCAGCTAACCCAGCACTCCTTGTTGTAGTTGTACGGCCTTTGGTACAGACTATTGTTGACTGAAATTGCGCCCAGAATTTGGCCCTATTCTCTACTGAACAGAATGGTTGAATCTGGCCAGTCCTCTATGAGGATGAAAATCCCTAACTCGCCTTCCTTGTTGCTGTAAAACTTGGCCTAAGTTGAGCCTGGTGCTGGCAGCCTGATATGGCCCTGAACCTCACCTCTTCCCGCTGCCTTTTGTTGAGTTTTGGTGTACCTCGGGAAGTGGTTCCCTTGTTGTTCGGAGCCTTTAACCATAAGAGGGAGATGTTGGTACCTTTGTACCTTGTACTTTATGTCTAATTTCACTTTGACTTGGGAGATTTAAGTCAAAAGTGAAATTTGTTCATTTTAGCCTAAAGTGACTATTAATTCACTTTGTGGGTGAATTAGGAGACATAAAGTGAACTTAGGGAACTTAACCCAAAGTGGGTTTTGAGTTGAGATTATTGTGGGATGATCTCAACCATTGATTAGGGATGGCTTGGGATGATCCTAGCCATCCCCATTTCAGTTTCCTTATGGATTGCTCAAGGAGGGCGCAAGGGGCCAAGAGAGGCTCATTCATTCATTTGCTCACTTGGAGAGTTTGAGGAGGAGGTTGGAGGCATTGGAAGAGGGCAGCTTGAGCGCCTCTATTCATGGAGGAGCTATGGGATATTGGGACCCTATTATTTAGTGGTGATCACACTTGCTTGGAGGAGGGCGCACACCTAGTAGGGAGGAGCTACACTTGGAGGATGTCAGATTTGTTTGTTTCAGTAGAGAGGTAGCACACAAGAGCACATTTGTGTGCAAGGGATTCTTCTTCAGAGCATCCAGGGTCAAGGGCACTTCACTTCAAAGGATTTGGAAACAAGAGGAAGAGGCACACTAGTCTTGGGCACATTTCTTCTTATTTCCTTTGGCAGTCTCGAGAGGAGATTGCTTTGTATACAAGTTCCATCATATTGTATTTCTTCTTGTATCTCATGCTTTAGACACCACTTATATATTACTTCCATTCCAAACTAGTTTTCACCAGGGGGGTTTTATCCATGGTCATGTTGACCAAAAACACTTGTGTTCATTTCATGCATGCTTAGAGTGTAGATCAGCTTATTTGTGTTGTAAATATCTAGAGGAGTGTTATTTGTTTTGAGATATATTGCATGTGCTAACCACTGGTTTGAAAACACTTGCAAGGGCACCTCAAAGAACACTTAACCTACAAAAACTATGGGCAGAAAGTTACTAAACTGTTTGCTGTACTAAAAACAGCAAAGGACAGTTTTGAAGATTGAAACTTAGAGCCAATCTCAAGGTCAAAGACAGACCTTAGTTGGCAGCCTCATAGTACCTCAGTTTTCTTCATGGTATCAAAGCCTTGTTGGTGAAGTTTTGTCGATTTCTAGAGCATCTTATGGCCAGTTTTGTCACCGCTTGTTGGCAGATTTTGGACAGCTTGTTGGCAGAGTTAGTGGACATCTTGTGAGCAGATTTGTTGGACAGTTAGAGGACTGTTTTGTGGACACGTTTGGACAGCCTTACTTTGGCTTGTGTGTCAAGTGGTGAGGCTGAATTCTTTTGCAGTTTTCACATCAGTGTGAGCATCAGTGTGAGCTTTAGTGTGAGTTTTAGTGGACATCCATGTCGGTGTCCCAGATGCGGGTAGAGGATAGGCTAGACGGAGCTAGCAACTAGTCCCCTTGGAAGACCAGGATCACTTTCGTCTTGGAGGACCTTGAACTATGGGATATACTTCAAGCTCCCATGGTGATTCCTCCTACACCTACTCCATCACCATTGTTGGATGCAGATTTCAAGAAGAATAACATCAAGGCGAAGAGGACTATTTGTGATGCAGTGAGGGACCACATCATTCCCCATCTGACTAGTAAAGACTATGCATATGAGATATGGGCATCCTTGTGCAAGCTTTACCAAAGCTCAAACCAGAACCGGAAGATGGTTCTGCAGGTCAAGCTCAGGAGCATTCAGATGCTCGATTTCGAGACAGTCGCATCATACCGAGGCAGATTCACTCAGATCAGAGATGAGTTAGCAGCAGCTTTGAACAGCTTTTCCAAACCTTGGGGTTCATTTGTACAAGGCATTGTTGCCCCGGAGGTCATGCCTACTTGGGAGAGACTTTGGGACAACTTTGTATAGGAGGAGTTGAGGTGCAGCTCTGGGTCTTCAGGACAACAACATACAACTGAGGGGGATGAGGATCTTGCTCTTTGGACAAAGGGAAAGAAGAAGATCTGAGAAGGTGCGAGACAGGGTCCCAAGGGAGGGACCCAGCCACAGGAGAGTGGCAGTGGGCAGAAGAAGGACATAAGCAAAGTGAGATGCTTTGCTTGTGGTGAGAAGGGGCACTATGTTGGACAGTGTCCCAAGAGGAAGAAGTGAAGAAATACACTAGCATAGTAATGGAGCAATTAAACAATAACAATGAACACTCAGCTCAACCTTTCTCATTACCGAAGCATGAATTTATACAATGAGAGAAGATGTTACAGGAAATCATCTTCTCCTATAATCTCTCAACAATCTCTCCAATAATCTCTCCATGAATCTCTCAAATATATTTCCTAACTTTAATTATACTTTCTAGACATAACAAATAACAATAATACTAAAAAAAATTACATCTAGAATATGATAAATGAATCATTATTCCAACAAGAAGAAGAGGCAGCAGGGTGGTATGGCAGCGACAGCAGAGGAGGAGAAGTTCGATGCACAGTTTGCGAGGGAGTGTGCGTTCGTCAATTATTGTTCAGTTGATGCACCATCTAGCGTCAGGTGGGGAGATAGAGTTCAAGACCTATTGACTCAGAATAATGATTCAGAGGGAGCTCGGACTCAGTTTTCGAGGACACCATCTTCAGGGGTGACTGGTTCGCCCGAGACAACTTCAGTTTTAGAGTTTCTAAAACAGAGGGTTGGTGCAAGGGCTTCAGAGCATCAGATATTGATGAGGAGGAGCAGCAGGGCACCACATAGGATTGAGCCTCACTTGGCTACGAAGACGGGCAGATCAGGTTCAGGTTCCACTTCAGGTGGAAGTCACTTGGTGAAATGCCAAGCTGAGGATCTTGGTGAGATGCCAAGATCTAGATACTCTTGGTGAGATGCCAAGAGGGAGAGACTCTTGGTGAGATGCCAAGAGTAGTGACCATTGGCAAGATGCCAAGAGGTAGAAATCCTTGGTCAGAGACCAAGGTGAGGATCTTGGTGAGATGCCAAGACCTAGAGACTCTTGGTGAAATACCAAGAGATGTGACTCATTTGCATGCCATGAGTAGAGACCTTGGTGAGAGACCAAGGAGAGGATCTTGGTGAGATGCCAAGACCTAGAGACCTTTCGTGAGATGTTAAGGGAGATATCTTTGGTGAGATGCCAAGATCTAGGTGATCTCAGATAGGTGGAGATGGACTTCCATCTAGAGATCAAGCAGGCCAACAAATCAGTGTTAGGGCAGGTTGAGCAGATCAGTGTCAAGACAGGTCGAGCAAATCAGAGACAAAGGCCACTTTGATGAGAGGGTACAACCATACTCACCTAGGCCTTGACAAGAGGCAAGGAAGTCCACGGTTGGGACGAGATTGATTGGTGAGAAGCACTTTCCTCGGTAAGAGGGAGTGTTCAGTTTTGGTGTACCTTGGGAAGTGGTTCCCTTGTGGTTGGAGCCTCTAACCACAAGAGGGAGATGTTGGTCCCTTTGTACCTTGTACTTTATGTCTAATTTCACTTTGACTTAGAAGATTTAAGTCAAAAGTGAAATTTGGTTATTTTAGCCTAAAGTGACTATTAATTCACTTTGTGGGTGAATTAGGAGACATAAAGTGAACTTAGGGAACTTAACCCAAAGTGGGTTTTGAGTTGAGATTATTGTGGGATGATCCTAGCCATCCCCATTTAGGTTTCCTTATGGATTGCTCAAGGAGGGCGCAAGGGGCCAAGAGAGGCTCATTCATTCATTTGCTCACTTGGAGAGTTTGAGGAGGAGCATGAGGATGAGGTTGGAGGCATTGGAAGAGGCAACTTGGGCGCTTCTATTCATGGAGGAGCTATGGGAGCTTGGGACCCTATTATTTAGAGGTGATCATACTTGCTTGGAGGAGGGCGCACACCTAGCAGGGAGGAGATACACTTGGAGGATGTCAGATTTGTTTGTTTCAGTGAAAAGGTAGCACACAAGAGCACATTTATGTACAAGGGATTCTTCTTAAGAGCATCCAGGGTCAAGGACGCTTCACTTCAGTGGATTTGGCAACAAGAGGAAGAGGCACACTAGTCTTGGGCGCATTTCTTCCTAGTTCCTTTGGCAAGTCTCGAGGAGCTTGCTTTGTATACAGGTTCCATCATATTGTATTTCTTGTTGTATCTCAAGCTTTAGACACCACTTATATATACTTCCATTCCAAACTGGTTTTCCCCAGGGAGGTTTTATCCACGGTCATGTTGACCAAAAACACTTGTGTTCATTTCATGCATGCTTAGAGTGTAGATCGACTTATTTGTGTTGTAAAGATCTAGAGGAGTGTTACTTGTTTTGAGATATATTGCATGTACTAACCACCAGTTCGAAAACACTTGCAAGGGCACCTCAAAGAACACTTAACCTACAAAAACTATGGGCAGAAAGTTACCAAACTGTTTGTTGTCCTAAAAACCTGGAATCTAGAGTCTTCTCCTCAAGAATGAGTGTGTTGCTTTTCTTCCGAGTCTCCTTCACTCAAGAAGATAAGTATTTTCTTCAACCTGTCCTCTGTACTAAGACAATATGTTATCTTGACAGAAATTTGAATTAGGGAATAAACCCTATAATCTCAACTTTAATCAATCTAATACTTTGACTTTAATTTTGACCAATGGTTAGTATGATAACCTCAACAGATCAAAATGCAACCTGGATATTCATAAGATTACAATAATGCCATAACAAGTAGAGGCATATCAAAGTAATCAAACCTGGGGTGCATAGTTCTTCTTAATGTGTTGGATCTGAGATCCCTCTAGATCTACAATTGTGGTTTAGACAAAAGATCCTTTCTCCTGCAAATACCCTTTAAAATAATGATACAGTTTAAACATATGTAAGTACATACCTCTGACAACATCGCCAGGTAGTGGCATCATCTGGCAGCAGTGGTAAGCAATAACGAACCTTTAAAACTTCAAAGGTGCTTCAACTTTTAACTTAAAGTTAGCTGGAGATTTGCTAGGGTAAGGCGCACTAGGACAATAAAAATCAGTCCCAACACTTCACAAAAACTTTCACTGCAACTGGTGCTGGCACTGCAACTAGCATGAAGGAACTGGTACAAAGGAACTGGCACTGCAACTAGTACTGCAACTGCAACTACAACTACAACTAGTACTGCTACTGCAACTGCAACTTAGGGTTTTATGAGGGAACCCTAATTTCTCAAACTTCAAATTTCAGAATTTTGATCCAGGGACTAGATGCACCCTCCAAGGGCGAGTTCCTAAGTGTGGTTACTTTCTCCAACGTCCTCCTCAAACAAGAAAAACGTCACACTTAGGGTTTATGCAGAAACCCTAATTTTGCAGCAGCTACAATATTGAAACTGAATCTTGGAGAGGGTGCGTTGAAGTTAGACACTTCTTATAAAGTGTGAATTGGTCTCTTTCAGGCTTGCTCTGATACCATGTTGAAGTTTTACTTATACAACTAGCAGTTACGGTTCTTATTTATTATTATAATCATTCAGCACATTAGCTACATAAATAAGATCATTGAAAGAGAGGCAATCATAGAAACAATAGAGACAAAAATTATCCTGGGAAACCCTCATGGGGAGGCAAACCCAGTAAAACTTCCTCAATATAGATAGACCATAAACAAAGCAAAAGATCCTCCCTTACTCCTTCACTAGGAAAGAGTAGTGCACTACTTAACCAAGAGATACCAAGACACAGACCAAGAACCCTCCTTGACGTCACACTTAGTTGCAGTAGCAGATCCTCCAAGACTTGAGCACTTCTTCATAGCTACAGAGCTAGTGTGGTGATTGCGTCCAAATGAGGCACTGGCCTCTCTTATAAATAGTGGTCAGACCAGCCTATAATTAGTTCTGGGCCGACCTGTCACATTACCCTCTTAATTTACAATTAATTATCAAGGCACAATAGGGCCTAATTAAATATAATATAATAATATTATTCAACTCTCTCTCGGGTAGAATATTCTTCGAAGTTACAATATTTCAACATAGTATACTAGAACTAGATTAGCAGACCATATGATTCCTAAATCATAGTTTTATTAATGATATCCCAAACACTGCTACAAATAAAGAATGCATATCTAGATTTTGCCTATGATGCTAATATAAGTAAAGATTGATAAGGAAATCAATAATCTACATGAATCCAAGTCCTATCATATTCTACTCATCATTCTGCAGCATAGCAAAGGTGGCCTTTACGCAGCCTGTGGCATGCTACAACACAAAAATGAAACAGAATAAAAGTAACATAAACCGACCGCCCATTTAGCACCGGTGGTCAACTCATGTGCCATGAAGAGATGCATCGTCAGATGCAGTATTGTTGAAGACTTTTGGTTCTACAGGGCAGTGTTTGGCCCAGCACTTATTTTTGTAATTGGAATTTCTACACCCCTGCGTGGGTTAATAATGTAATACATCTGCATGAGTCATGTCTAGGTCAGTTACCTTGGGATCGGTTCACTGGGAGAGTTCCTTTAACCCGGGGTTTTTTATCCTCAGGCATCAGTTGGGCTTTTCAGCCTGACTGATTTCCCTTGAGTTTTTCCCTCACACTTTGCATATGTCCTCCAAAGTGGTGAACGGCGTTCTAGTGGGGTTATGTTTTGGTAACTATATAGGGAATTCATTGTAAATGACTATGCAAGACATCATAGAAAGTTTCGCGGAATTCCGTCGAGTCTAGATTATTTTTTTTTAATTAATTAATTTTTAATTAAATTTTCCTAAGTTTGGAGGTTTAATTATTTAATTAATTAATTATTTTTTAGCAATAATTGTAAAAACTGGATCCTTGGACTTTTGATAGGGGTATTTGTGCTCAAAAGAAATGGAATAGCACCCCCTACATCCATGGACCAAGTTTCAACTCAGTCGGACAACTTTAGCCATGGGTTAGTCCACCTAGAGTGTCAGTCAGTCTAAAACAGCTATTTTAATTGCTAAAGTCCAAACAT
>JASDQU010682677.1:52554-94624 GCA_032191745.1 Picea mariana | reverse complement strand
GTTACTCTATTCCAGCCTTGCTCTCATATTGCTAACAGTGAATAGATTTGTTGTTGCCAATGCTCCCATGGAGCCCGCCACCTTTGTAGCGAAATCTCCCTCTTCCAAGTTTTGTCCATCCACTAGCACCCTGTGTTTCTTTACCATACCACTTGCTCTCATATGCATCTCTTGTTTTAATACAGCCTTCCTCTTTTTACTGAAGAAGTAATCAGAGGGAGGAATTTTTTCTATGGAGATAGGGTCGAGGTCAGTAGCATATATGACTCCTATCTGAGGGAACCCAAAAGTAGATTGTAAAGGGGTCAAGGAAGTGATGGGATTACCCAGCTCTGTGGATTTTGTTTTCCCTGTTGTCTTGGGAGTATCAATATGAATAGTAGATGACGAAGGGGGGATAGATTGACTGGGCTCGGGAGGTGCCTCAGACCCTTTTTCTGCTTCTGCTCCTGGATTCTCTGTCTGTGGGACTTCTTTGTTTTGTGAAGATCCTTCAACCTCCTGTGGGTTTTCTTCGGTGTTTGCTTTATTCTGTGCTTTATGTCCGAAGCCTGGGGGAATGTTTTCTAGTTCTGGAGGGGACGTTGTTGCTTCGCCCTGCAATACCTTGGGAAAACCGCTTAGTCTGTGTCTCTGGAAGGCTAGAAGGCTGGTTTGCAAGTCGGATGATAACGTTTGTACCCTGCCTAACACCTTTTCGTAGGTTTTGACCCCTTTGAAAATGTCATCGCGAGGGGATTCCTCATGTATAAACGCTTTCATACCACAGTGATCCATGTGGCTCCCCACTGTTTGATAAGGGTCGCGTTTCCTGTGTTCGAGATTCACCAACTTGACCTCCTCAAGAGCTGCAGCTTCAACTTTGGAATGACCCAGGTTGAGTAGCGAAAACCTTCCAATCTATACGGGAAAGATTGGCCAAAATTTCTTTTGAGCTGTCCTCAGCTCTATCCCAATACTGTCTGTTATTATCTGATGAGCTACCTCCCTGCATACTAGTCTGTCAAGGAGGAATTTCGGAAGTGCATGAGGGATAGAACATACAAAAACCCTGATATAGGAGAAATTCTCCTCAATAAACCAATCGGCAACCTCCTTGAGGTTTCCTATGACTAACTCTGATATACGGGGGGGTGCACAGCCATACATCATCTGATGCACCGGTATCACCACGAAATGACAAATTTCGTAAAAAGAATCTTTAGCATTTTCTTCCCACAACTTAGAATGATATTCATGAATCGGTTCAGGGCAAGCTGGGTTCCAACTCCAATTCATCAAAGGGAAAGGAGTTGTGGAACATATAGTGTCCATGATGTATGCTAACATGTAAAAAGCTACTGGTCTACCACTGGACCTCGCGGTTTGATACTCCATAACTTCCTTAGCTAGGTTGTCTGATAGGATTTTGTTCCAATTGAAGCTATAGCCTTCGGTCGCTTCATGTAAAAGGGGCACCCATTCTGCAGGAAAATGGGTAGGAATTTTCTTTCCAAAAAGTCTACATAACATCATAGCCACATAAACCATGTACTCATTCAAAGAAGTTATAGCATAAACGTTATGGGTATCGGCCCTGAATTTTGGTGGGTGTCTCCACCAGTCTCTGATTATGCTAGGGTATGTTTGGTCTGCCTCTGTACATTCTTTCTTTTGAAATTCACTTACAAACTCTTTATTGTAAATGTACTTAGAATTGGGAGATAGTTTGTACATTACTTGTATATGTTTCGGTCTGAAAGAACCGATGATGACTCCTTGGTTGTCTGAAATGCTTCTCGTTTACACGTTTGTCCTCTCTAAAGCCCAACTAATCATATCGTTGTATGTCATGAGTCGTGGGCGCGTGGCTACTTTGTGAAGCTCGAACTCTGCTATGTCCCGGAGTTTGTTTTCAGAATCATTGGGAAAATTCTTGATTTCGTAGTCTAAGGTTTCAAAAATTTGCCTCCATGATTTGATAGAATCGATGGCATGTGGTGTATTATCAGAGACACTACATCTCCTTATGGGCCTGAGATTTCAGCTGCTTCTTCGCTTTTCTTAGGCGCCTTTCTAGGTGCCATAATGTTCGTGTTTAGGATGAATTCCTGTCGCAGAGAAAAATGTGTAAGCTTGCTGAATGCAATTCACTTCTGAATTCAAACGATAAAAAGGAAATTCGAAAAAATAAATCAATCCTCTATTAACCTTTAACTCTTCTTACAACGGGCGTACTGAGACAGGTGGTAAAACTTTAAGGTCTTAATGGGGAAGATATGCACAAAGATACGCAGTTAAGTCAAAAATATCTCTATTTGTCCGTTGCAAATATTACCGTATATCGGCGACTTCAAACTGGAGCTTTAAAAGGACTGCCTTCACTAAATCCCGAAATGCGAAACGCGAAAAGTCGTTTTAATCTTTAATAATCTCTTTTTAAACTAACTTAAATTTGTTTTAAACTTTGTTAAAGAAAACTCGTGATTCCGCATTTTGGGATTTCGGGGATCCTGTACCCATGAGATATGTCATGAGCAAACCCTGAATCGCGAAATCACGATGGGATTAGTTCAGACGTTGATTACTTGTATTAACGCTTTAGTCAATTAAGATTAGTAATTAACTTCTTCCTTTTGGAAAATCGGGGACCGGGAGTTCAAGGGCTAGCACTTTGACAACACATTGATACAAAGAAACCCGAATTGCAAAAGATTAAGTTGTTGATCGTTTTTCAGAGTTTAATTAATCACAATTAGAGGATACTTTGTGAAACGCGCGTCGAGGTTTATAGCACCTACTTTTTCCTTTTTTATTATTACTTTAATATAAATCCTTTTCCGGAATTCGGCACCGGGAAAACTGGAGTTGTTAATTAGGAAAACATGCTTTGTGAAATGTCGAATCCCGAAATGCGAAAAAACGAAAGACTTTTAACTCTTTTTTAGGATTAAGGGCGGATCCATGACTAGGAGAAAGCGAAGCTTCACGTTTAAAGGGATACAAAATTAAACTTCGTATCAACAAGGTATTTGCAGGAGAAGGGATCTCTTGCCATAGATCCAAAAGGATCTCAACATCCAACACATTCAGAGGAATAATGCAACACAAGTTTTATTGAAGCTATGACCATCATATTAACCTTTGGTCAAAATTAAATTCAAGGTATTAGACAGATTAAAGTTGAGATCATAGAGTTTATTCTCTAACCCAACCTTCTGTCAAGATAGCATATTGTCCTAGTACAAAAGACAGGTTGAAGAAATCACTTGTCATCTTGAATGAAGGAGAAGAAAAGCAACACACTCTTGAAGACAAAGCTCCAGGTCCCAGGTTTGATTAAGTTGAGAAGATTCAAAGTTGCACATGACAAGTTACAAGTAAACACTATAGTTGAGATAACAGTCCTTGAAAAGTATTATACTTGGTAGCACGTGAGCATATTGAGATAAATGCTTAATGTACTCATTTGCCTGATACAACCAACATCTCCTCTAGGAGAAACCTCTTGTGTTAGCTCTGTTAACATTTGTACCTTGGGAGGTGTTCCCCATGTGCTTTTGACCTCCTTAGCACATGAGGGAAGGACATGACACTTTGTACCTTGTACTTTTGTCTATTTTCACTTTGACTTTGGTTAAGTAAAATTTGGTCACTTTTGGCATAAAGTGATTATTAATTCACAAAGGGGTGAATTTGGAGACATAAGTGGACTTAGGAAACTTTACCCAAAAGTGGATTTATGATTTAGGGATGAATGAGGAGATCTCAACCATTGATTAGATTGAATCTCCATCATTCATTTCTAGGTTTCCTAATTGAGGTCTAAGAGGGCGCAAAGGGTCTAAGGAGGGTGCATTCTTCATGGAGAGTTTTGCTTGTTGTGAGAGGAGCACTTGAGATATGGAGATGAGATCAGTTGCATGAGGATTCTTGAGGGAGGCCGCTAGCTTTCCTTGTGGGACGCTTGGAGCTGCTTGCTTCATTTATTTACTGGAGCTATTCTACTTCAGAGAGGGGCACATTAGCTTGGCAGGCTGATTCATTCCTGGTAGGATATCTAGCCACCAGATTGCAGTGAGGTCAGTTGCAAAGTGAGGACATCTACTGGAGCTTCATTCCTGTGGAGGGGTTTTCAGATCTGACATCACGATTGGCAGTTGGAGCAGATTCAGTGGTTCTGGCAGTTTGCATGAGGGGCTCACCATTCTGGGGCACATTTGGTGGGTTTGAGCTTGTATATCTTCTCTGTTGGAGTTGCTATTGTATCAGGTTCTATCTTGTATTGTGTTTACTGTAACCCTTCATTTGCTTTCTTCATATATACACATAGATCTCAAACTGGTTTTCCCCGGGGGGGTTTTGTCCAGGGTCATGTTGACCAAAAATACCTGTGTCTACAAATGCATGATATTAGTTCTTAGATCTCTTCATAATCAACAGTAAACGATGTATTAGGTGTGTTATGTTTATTTGAGTTGCATGTACTAATTTTTATGACAAAAACGACATGCTAGAGCACCCAAATTGAGAACATAACCGTAACAAATCAGCTTGAAAGTATTTGAACTGTTGGCTGTTATAAAACAGCAGAAAATTAAACATGACGACAGTGAAACTTAGAGCCTTCCTTTGGTCAAAGACAAACCAAGAAGGCAAGTTGATAGGACCTGGAATTTTCACAAGCTCCAGGTTGCCATGGAGGAATGTTTGATCACAACACTATAAGAGTGTTGACCTCATTTCGTATTGTATCTCTTACTTTTGATCTTTGCTTTAGACAGGCCACAAGTTATAGCTCTAAAGGAGCTACTGTGATGATTATTTGTGCTATTGTTTTATTATCAAAGGAGTATTATTCTTGCTTGTTGTTTTGTTGACCTTGTTTCAGGTCACAGGTGATAACCCTAAGAAAGCTATAAGTGAAGGTTGTTGAAGATAATATATTATATGAGACATGAAGCAGAGTATGTACATTACCATATACACTCATGTACCAAAGAAGATGAAGAAGAAGCCATCTCTTGAGATTCAGATTATCTCATATGAAGATTGATTGAAAGAAGCTAAAGGCTCCAAAGATGACCGAACATTACAACAGGACGCAGATCTCACTTGAAGCCTGACTCTATCTTCCATATTTAGACTTGGTATTCAACACCAAGTATACCCTGGAAGAGATGATGAGGTCCTTTTAGACTCAGAAGAAATCGAGAGTAAGCCTAATCTCAGAAAGGATCAGATGAAGAGACAACTCCCAGGACTGGGAGACAGATGCCGTGAGAAGACTAGATCGTAGCTTCAAAAACTTCTAGG
Source organism: Picea mariana (assembly GCA_032191745.1). Lineage (NCBI taxonomy): Eukaryota > Viridiplantae > Streptophyta > Pinopsida > Pinales > Pinaceae > Picea > Picea mariana. Next base: position 89,329 of record JASDQU010682677.1, on the reverse strand, counting down.
AGATATGAAATCTCCTGGGAAGATTCCCTTGTTTCAGTGACAAAGAAGGAAGCCAATCAGAAAGACTAGGATATGGATTCTTCCGTGAGAAGAGAAGTCAGCATTGACTTCCAATATTAATCTATACAGATCAAACATGTTGCAGATGTACAAAGCCTGATGTATGTCCAGAGGATTTTCCCAGCAAAAGGGAGAAGACTATGACGAGACACTTATTGAAGAAATAGTTCCAGTATTTATGAAGACAACCAAAACAACCATGATTCATATATGGTATGAGATGCAGGGGGAGCAATCCCCGTATTTAAAATCGAGTGGCAGTTGGTGCATTACATTAGTTGGGTCATGGAGACATGACTACAATGTAAGATAGAGTTACCTCCATGAAAGAAGAAGAGCTATCTTAAATATCAGTTATTGAGCCACTCTCAGTTTCAAATGAAACTGTTGCCGTGATAGAATAAGAGGTGTTACTCTCAGATTTTAGCAGCCACAGTGAGAATGAAGCAGTCATTCTCAGCCTCAGAGCAGTTGTAGGTGCAGAGTCCCAGACTCCAAAAGGAACAATTGAAGAGAGAGTAGAGGACATACTCCCAGACAGTGAGACAGATAGTGCCTTACAGAAAGCACATAGAGCTAGCACATGTTTGTGCAGATTGAGTTGCAGCTGAGCAAGTGTACCAGATTGGTACAATTTAATGAGAAAAATTGATTTGAAGATTGAAGATAGAAAGACTCATGTCTGCTAGTTGAGGAAGGATTTGTACGTGTTGAAGCAAGCTCCTAGAGCTTGATATTGCAGAGGATAGACAGTTTTCTGACGAGCTTGGGCTTTACCAAGAGTAAAGTTGATTCTAACCTCTACTTCAAGGTTATGAATGATGAGTCGGTGATATTGTTCTTGTATGTGAATGACTTATTCTTAACTGGAGAAGAAAAACTCATCACCAAATGTAAGAAGAAGCTCGCTTCAGAATTTGAGATGAAAGACCTTGGCCTAATGCATTATTTCTTAGGTCTTGAGGTATGGCAAAGCCCAGAGAGAATCTTCCTTAACCAAGGGAAGTATGCAGTGGAAATCCTGAAGAGATTTGATATGTTGGAGTGCAAGTCCATGAATACACCCATGGAAACGGAGCTAAAGCTTATGGTCGACACTTCGTCAGAATTGATTGATGCCACGCTGTATAGACAGATCATTCGATCGTTGATGTATCTGACGAACACCAGACCAGATATTTGTTTTACCGTAAACACTTTGAGTCAGTTTCTGGTACAACCCAGACATGTTCACCTAGTTGCTGCAAAACATGTGATGAGATACCTTAAGGGTACATTAGATTATGGTCTCAGTTATGATGGAGATCATAATTTCACACTGAGTGGGTACACTGATTTAGATTGGGCTGGAAGTGTCTCTGACAGGAAGAGCACTTTAGGATGTTGTTTCAGTTTGGGATCAGCCATGATCTCATGGCAGAGTAAGAAGCAATCAAGCATTGCTCTCAGTACAGCGGAAGCAGAATACATTGCTGTGTGTTCCGCCAGTTGTGAAGCCATATGGCTTCGTAAGTTGTTGACTGGTCTATTCGACCTAGAGATGGAAGCAACCACGATCCTATGTGATAACCAAAGCTACATAAAGATTACAGAGAATCCTGTAATTCATGACAAGTCGAAACACATAGAGATCCGATACCATTACATCTGTGACATGGTGCAGAGAGGAGCCTTAAAGCTCCAATATGTTAGCAAGGATGAACAGGTTGTTGATGTGTTGACCAAGCCTCTATCTTGTGTAAAGTTTGAGCACTTTCGAGATAAGCTCGGTATAGTCCGAAAGGACTTCCCTCGATAGGGGGAGTAGTGTTGTGTTGAGATGCCAACCTAGTGTTGTGCTTCCAACTTAATTGTTGTGTCGAGATGCCAGCCTAGTGATGTGCTTCCAACTTAATTGTTGTGTCGAGATGCCAACCTAGTGTTGTGCTTCCAGCTTAATTGCTGTGTCGAGATGCCATCCGAGTGTTGTGCTTCCAGCTTAATTGTTGATGCTAGCTTAATTGTTGTGTTGAGATTCCAGCTTAATTGTCGATGCCAGCTTAATTGTTGTGTTGAGATTCCAGCTTAATTGTTGATGCCAGCTTAATTGTTGTGTTGAGACTCCATCTTAATTGTTGATGTCGGTTTAATTGTTGTGTTGAGATTCCAGCTTAATTGTTGATGCCAGCTTAATTGTTGTGTTGTGATTCCAGCTTAATTGTTGTGATGATGTGCCAGCTTAATTGTTGTGATGACAGCCTCGTGTTGATGACATGCCAGCCTCGTGCTGTGATGATGTGCCAACCTCGTGCTGTGATGATGTGCCAGCTTAAGTGTTGTGATGCCAGCATCGTGCTGAAGACTCTCAGCTCAGTGCTGATGTTGATGATGCTCCAGCCTTCGTGTTGTGATGTTGTTGTTGTTGATGATGCTCCAGCCTTTGTGTTGTGATATTGTTGCTTTTGATGTTGTATCAGCCTTGTGTTGTTATTGATGATGATGATGTATTAGTGTTATACTAATCCATGTTGATGCAGTTTATGATGATGATGTCACTTCAGCTTCCGGCTGAAGTTGATGATGATGATGCCAATCATGCATGCCTTGACCAAATTCAGAGAGTACTTGGTGGGMAGCAAATTTGTGGTCAAGACAGACCATAATAGCTTGAAGTATTTCCTTGAGCAGAAGGATCTCAGTGAGCATCAGCAGAAGTGGGTGACGAAGGCTCGAGCCTTTGATTTTGACATAGAGTATGTCAAAGATAAGAAGAACATTGTGGCCGATGCATTGTCTAGGATACCAGCAGCTTTTTCTCTAATGGAGATTTTAGCAGATTGGAAATCCCACTTGTTAGTGGAATATTCCAAGGACAAGTTCGCTTGTGACATTTTGGATGGGCAGGTACAGGACGATAGGTACAAGTGCCAGGATCGGGTCTCAGGAAGAAGATTTTGGCTACAGTACATGACTCCCCACTACTAGGCCATCAGGATTTTTTCAAAACCTACAGGTAGGTCCGAGAGAGGTTCTCTTGGAAGGGCCTCAAACATGATGTGATGCGACATATCAGTGAGTGCGTGACTTGTTAGCAGAACAAATCAGAGTAGTCTCTTCCAGCAGGGTTACTTCAACCACTTCCCATTCCAGAGCAAAAATGGGAAAGCATCTCCATGGACTTTCATTACAGCCCTACCCAAGGTGCAGGGTAAGGATTGTATCTATGTAGTGTTCGACGAGAAAACAAGTTTGCACACTTCTATGCCATTCCGACAGATTACAGCGCAGTACAGGTGGCCGAGTGTTTCTTCAGAGAGGTCTTAAGACTTCATGGGTTTCCATAGAACATCGTTAGTGACAGGGACAATCGGTTTATCGGCACGTTTTGGAGGGAGTTATTCAGATTGGTGGGGACAAAGTTGAAACCCATCACCAGTTACCACCCTCAGATTGATGGGAAGACAGAGATAGTCAACAAGTGGGTTGAGGGTTACTTGAGGAACTTTGTGAGCGGACAGCAAAGAGCATGGGTGAGGTGGCTACATCTATTGAAATAATGTAACTGCAAAGAGTATTCTAATTATTATTGATGTATTATTCATTAGATCAATCCCCTTTTGCGGATTGATCATGTCGGGTATTGTAATTGAACAAATCCCCTTTTGAGGATTGGTCAAACCCTAATTGTAATGGGCTAAATGAAAAGTCGGCCCCAGATTATATTAAAGTGGTTATAACCACCCAGAATGAGAAGTCGGCCCAACCAGTGAAAAGACACCCCAGTTCACACATGCCAAATTGTATAAATAAGAGAGGCTAGCGCCTCATTTGTTTCCTCACTCACTTGATAATCAAAGCGCAAGTCTGGAGCTACAGTTGGAGAAGAAGAGAGAGAGAGAGGCGCATTCTTAGGAGAGGACTTTATGTATTTGTTTGAGTTATCTCTTGGCATTGTATATGTTATCTATATTAAGGAAGTTTTTGTTGGGTTTTCTCCCCCATGAGGGTTTCCCAGGATAAATGATGTGTCTCTTGTGATTGTGTATTTCTCAGTGATCCTATTTATGCTATGGTTATCTAATGAAATAAAAGAAACCTAATAATAGCTTAAACCTTAACAACATCTAGGAGAGTGTTAACCACCTATTTCGACTAGGGGGTCAACTCCATGTGCCATGAAGCTATGTACCTGATGGTGCAACAAAATTGAAGACTTTATGGTTCTACAAGGCAGTTTTTGCCCCCGGCACATCTTTTTGTAATTGGCATTTTCGCTCCCCTACGTGGGATAATAATGTAATGGGTCTGCATGGATCATATTGTAGGTTAGTTTCCTAGGAATTTATCATTAAGGAAGTCATTTCAATGAGTGTTTTTTTTCCTCGGGTAATTGATCTGGCCTAACCAGCCATTTTAATTACCCTTGAGTTTTTCACTCACAATAATCCTCCAAAGTGGTGAAAGGCGTTCTAATGATCGAGCCCATGGGGTGAATAAGGTCTAGGAATATTGTAAATGACCATGCTAGACATCTCCTAGAATCTTGCAAAATTTTGTCGAGTCTAAGTAGTTTTTTTTTTATTTTTTAAAATTACCCAGTTAATGGTAATTTTATTTAAAATTGATGTAAAAATGTAAAAAATAGGTCCTAAGGTATTTTGATAGGGGTGTGAGTACTCAAAAGAAATGGAATGAGACCCCCTAGATCCTTGGACCAAGTTTCAACTCAATTGGACAAGTTTTGCTAGGTCATTGTCCATGAGGAGTCTTAGTCATTCTTGAGTCAGCAGTTAAATTGCTTAATTTGGCTAAGCCAAAAATGCCAAAAATTGTAATATTAGCAAAAAGGTTAGAGAAAGAGTGGGAGATGATGCCTAACCCTTTTCCTAAGTTAGAGAAACACTTTTCTAACTTAAATCAACCCCCCACACCTAGCCACTACCTCACTTCACTCATCCCCCTAGGGAAGTTGCGCCCCCCTTGGTGAAGAAATCACCCAAAGTCAAAAAATAATTAAAGGAAACACAAAGGCTCCTAAAGTGCGCCCTCCTAGTGACTCAACATGATGTTTGACTTGTCAAAAAGGTGTTTCCCCTCTCACACCCTCAACCCTCACAAGCCCTAACCTACCAAAACCCTAAAAGTGCGCCCTCCTTGAGATCTTGGATTCTTTTGGGTGAGTGACACTTGGAGCTCATCCAAGTATAAAGGAATGTTTACCCCTCCCTCATTTCACATCTATTCTCAGTGTAAAGTTACTACGCCCAAATCTCTCCCACTCTTCTCTCTCTCCCATCTTGCTCTCTTTCATTTCTCAAGCTTGTAGCAAGTATTTGTTCAAGCTTGCTTCTAATAAAAAGAACCTTTGGAGGAAATTGTTGGCATTGAGAGTATTCTTGGTTCTTAGATTGTATCTACATTGGAGGTGACTTGTATTTTTGTTTCTTTTGATTTTTTAGTTTCTGGATCTAGTGTAGGAGATCCAAGCAAAGTATTTTACTTGGATAGATCTATGATAGTATTATTGTAGATTTATTGAGTGGTTTATTATTGGTTTAGCAAAGTATTTTGTTATTCATTTTAAATCTACTCACCTCATTCCTTGTCTTGTAGCTTGATCTCTTTTATTTGCAGGTCACTAAGGGTTAGAGAAGGATAAATTTCAGATCTGGAAATTTATCCCTTCACCCACTTAAAACCCTCTTAAGGTTTTTGTTCTTTTCATACATATTTCTCTAACATTTTTTGGTATATTTCTATCATAGAATAGCTCTTTAATCATCTATTATATGTTGTTTTTTATGATAAAAATTTCTGGTTACTTCTAATAGAAATTTTTCCAACTTTTATGGTTGTTTTGCATCTTTTCCAGCAAGTTTTACTTGTTCTTTTTTTGCAAATCTAAACCAGTAAAGGAGAGGTATTGCCCATTTGGGGCCACAAATCATCAAGAAACAACCTCCCAAGCAAGAGTATTGAATACCCTCTTCTTCTTCTTCATTCTACATTGTAAGCATGCCCAATGAGAGTCTCTTGGGCTTGCATTTCTCAAGCTTTTAAAAATTTCTGCGTTTTTTATTTATGTTTGCCTACAACTAGCAAAGAGGCTTGGCTTTGCCACCCATGCTAAATCATAAGGCTAGGAATTAGAGTTTATTTTTTGTTTTAGGATTTCTTTTTTGTTGCCCCACTTGTCCTTAAGGCAAGGTAGTGTGGCTAGATTTATTCGCTAATTGTTTCAAGTTAAAGCTCTTTTATTTCCATACCCACTTTGGCACAAAATCGGTAGGCTAGTCCTCCTCCTTGTGCCTTAGTTGAGGTTGCTCATTTTTATTTCAAGTATTGTTTGTCCCACTTGTCCTTAAGACAAGTTTGAGTGGCTAGGATTGTCACTTGCTTTCCAAGTTATTTTATTGCATTCTTTAATTATTTTGCCTACACCTTGTTAATTTTTCAATAAACTAGGTTAAGCAAGAAGTTCATTCCATTTTAGCATTTAACCATAACCATAAATGTTGCAGCAACCAAGATCACAAGAAGAAGCACCATGCACAAGAACACAAGAAGTACCCTGGGAAACCCTTCTCAACAAGGGAAGAAAACCCGGCCAAATCCTTTGCTATATTCTTCAAGAGAAAGACCTTCACCACCAAGATAAANTTCATTCCATTTTAGCATTTAACCATAACCATAAATGTTGCAGCAACCAAGATCACAAGAAGAAGCACCATGCACAAGAACACAAGAAGTACCCTGGGAAACCCTTCTCGACAAGGGAAGAAAACCCGGCCAAATCCTTTGCTATATTCTTCAAGAGAAAGACCTTCACCACCAAGATAAACCCTAGCAGACAAGAGGGTGCTCAAACCCTAGAACTCTAGCGCCCAAGAGAGGTGCGCACTTTTCCCAAAGAAGTGTACTTGATGAAATTTCCAAACTCACAAGAAAGATATGATACCACAATGGGGAATCATCCTTTACTTATATTAGACTTGTCCTATCAACAAAAGTGTCTATTGGCACAACAGGGCCAACCTCTCTAAGTCACATTATTATTATTATTATTATTAACCAAATTAATTCTCTTTTACATTTATTATTAATCACAATAAGGTGGGGCTGACCTGTACCCTTTACATAACAATTAGGGTTACAGGCAGGTCTGACTCTTGAACAATATATATAGCAAAGGATCTGATACACCCACTAGCGCTCATCCACTAGGGACACATCCATAGGGATGTCATATCTCTGGTTCATTGCATTACACAGAAGAACCAGATCTTCACACGTTCACCTGTGCTCATCCACATGCACATCCACTCTACAGATCTTTCCCATTGCCTCACATAGGAGAATCATCTGGAATCTTCTCGTCAACTCTGCTGCTCAGAGGAGGCTAATACATCATCTTCATTTATGTTCACATGACGATGCACCCAGCACTTTGGGATTTCACACGTTCAGCTTGTGCTCAGCCACAGGCATGTCTAACTCAACAGTATCGCCTTTCCCACTGGATAATCATCTGGAGTTCTTCTCAACTCTCTGAATGGAGGAGTCATCTCTATGTTCCTAGCTCTGTCTCAGGCAGGAACCACGTACCCTTCTTAGGGGTTTCTCTCAAGTTTGTAAGCTGAGAGAACGACTCACATAGCTGCAATGATCCACATCTCACAGGTTTGTAAGCTGGAAATGTCTCACATAGTTGCATTCATCAACACTCCCTCTCAGCTAGGGAGGCATTCTTCATCATGCCAAGTCTCACACGAATGTTCTCTGAATTTTGTTTTTGGCTAGAGTCATTAATACTCCCTCTCAACTAGAAAGGCATTTTTCACCAAGTTAGTCTGGTGTAGATGTTTGTAATCTGCTCATGTGGAGGAAGGTACTGCATGTGTACGATTTTCCTCTGCATCATATCTCTGATATAAAGATATTTCATCTCATCGTGTCTCGATCCATTAGGAAACACTGGGTTCTCAAGGAGCTTCACACGGCTCTTGATTATCATCATAGGATCCATCTCATGGTCAAGTAAATCTGTCAGAAGCTTGTGAAGCCACATTGTTTCGCACACTCACTGCTATATACTATGCCTCTGTGGTACTCAAAGCCACAGAGTTTTGTTTCCTACTGCATTAGGAAACCATGGAAAATTTCATGGTAAGACAACAACAGGATGTGCTCCTTCGGTCCACTGTACTCTCTGCTCAATCTGTATCGGCATATCCTGCAAACTCAAGTTCACACTGGAAGCATATCTCAGGCCATATCCAATTGTGCCTCGTATATATCTCAATACATGCTTTACTACTATCCAGTGAATCTGTCTCGGCTGACTCATGGATTGGCTAAGTACATTCACTACATAGCATGAATCAGGCCTGGTGTGAACCAGATACATCAATGATCCAATCAGCTGTGGATCAATCTAGTCTGAATCATCATCATTCATTTTCTTCAAATCCATCACGGTGGTTTTGCATTCTAACATGTTGAACTTCTTTAATATTCCCACTGTATGTTTTCTTTGACTTAGGAAAATCTCATCGGTCCTCTGTCATACTTCTTGTCCCAAGAAGTGGTGCATCATACTCATATCCTTCATCTCGAAATCAGAAGTCAAAGTTTACTTGTATCCAACAACAAGGCTTTCTGAATAAGTCATCAAACCAACACTATAATAATATAGGTTTGGATCAGCAACACTCTTGCTAAGAACCCAAACTCATCAAGAATCCATCCATCTGATATAGTTTCCAACTCATGGATGGTAGTACGAATGGAAGTGTATCGGGCTTACTGGCTCAAGTGTCTCATCATAGACAACTCCCTCTGTTTGTGAGAAACCTCTGGCTATAGGTCTTGCTTTGTATTTCTCGACACTTCTATCAGCTGCATGTTTGATCTTATAGATCCACTTGGAAGTTACCACAGACTTCCCTTCTGGTCCTTGAATAATATCTTATACATCATATTTTAAGATATACCAGTATTCTTCCGTTATGGCATCTTGTCATACCTGTTCTTTTGTTGCTTTTCTAAGACAAGGAGTTTTAGCATTAATGAAGCAGCTCATGACTAAATGACAGTTTGAAAATCTCTTTTGCTTTCTCGGGATGTGCCTTGAGAGGCTTGTATGTTTCTTTGCCTCTTGCAGAGTGAGTCTAGGTAGACTTATTATGCCTTACTGCAATATCTCTGAACATATCAACTGGAGAACCTGGATCAACTGTAATAACGTTTGTCTCCCTCTGAACTGTTGAAGGGGGAGGAGGTACTTGTCTCACTGTCAATCTCTATCTGAGATTCTTTGGGTTTGTTTGAAAGGTTATTTCTTCTTTAAGGACAACATCTCTGGTTGTCTTGCATAATAATCAATCAAATATGGTTTGGACTCCCGTAACAGGGATAATGGTCCAAATCTTTTGAGGGCTCCCATACTAGGAATTTATTCAAAAATAAAATCAACTATAAAATTTGAAATCAATTGATTTACCTGATTTGAAGTCATGTTTTAGTTTTAGAGGAAGTACTTTTCCTCTCTTCTTTTCTTCAATCTTTTGAGGTGGGTCTGGATCAATGTCAGCGGTGGAAGCATATTGTCTTCCCTTCTTCCTGGTTGGACAGTTTCTTGCATAGTGTCCATAACTGTCCCATCTGAAGCACTGAATTTCTGAAACATCTCTTCTTTGATAACCTGGATTTGATGAAGACTTTTCACCTTTTAAAAAAAGCAAAAATGGATTATCGCGCCCTTGATTAGACTTCGAATTTTAGTGTTGCGATGGCGCATCTGTGTGAATGCGAGTGTAGTGATCACGTATCAAATTTTACTCACAATTAATTCGTCCTTCAAACCCTCGTTTGAAATCTTTAATTGCAAAAAAAAAATTGAGATCGTCCCTCAGAGTCGGCGAATGATTAGTGAGTAATATATGAACTTGACGACAAGAGAACAAAAATGTTCATCGCACACAACCCTATCTCAGTCTTTGGACTGCCTCAAATTTAATGATAGAACTGTAGACAATGAGCCAATGGTTGCAATGGGCCCTTATACAAGATCGTAGTATCTCTAACAGTCCAGATCGATTGGAGATAAGGCTCGAAAACTCCGTTGCAAAAGTATGTTTAAAAACGGTAACAGAATAACATATGATGTGATAAGAGAAAAATCGTTGAAGCTGCAAACAGGTTTATGGTACATGTCTGGGCAATAAGTTTGCATAAACCCTCCATGGGTAAAAATGAAATCGTTTGGTCCGATCCCAATGATATTCGAACTATGCCACATTGCACAGGCAATGCACCCGCAACTTAAAAAATAAAGCAACGATTCCAGGGAGATAGTGATCGATTGAGCGGTTTGTGGACAGTTTATATTCATTGGACCCTCGCATCTGACCAGTAAAATAAATAAACACGGGTATGCTCTAGACAAGCATGGATTTGGAAACACGAAATGGGTAAAAGCTCGATCGGCAAATATCGTGATGATTGGTTTGACCCTTCTTCAATAAACCCAGAAAACGCGATTTCGCCCTCACGACGTCTTCAGATAGAATCCTTGCAAGCCTGTAACAGAAGAATGGTCATCGATTGAGAGATATCTGATAGGGTACCTTGATGATGGATTTGTTCCTTGGTGGATGCTTGTGCAATAGATTCTTTCAAGACCTATGCTCTGATACCATGTCGATTTTTCAATAAATTAGGTTAAGTAAGAAGTTCATTCCATTTTAGCATTTAACCATAACCATAAATGTTTCAGCAAACAAGATCACAAGAAGAAGCACCATGCACAAGAACACAAGAAGTACCCTAGGAAACCCTTCTCAACAAGAGAAGAAAACCCAGCCAAAACCTTTGCTATATTCTTCAAGAGAAAGACCTTTACCACCAAGATAAACCCTAGCACACAAGAGGTTGCTCAAACCCTAGAACTCTAGCGCCCAAGAGAGGTGCGCACTTTTCCCAAAGAAGTGTACTTGCTGAAATTTCCAAACTCACAAGAAAGATATGATACCACAATGGGGAATCATCCTTTACTTATATTAGACTTGTCCTATCAACAGAAGTGTCTATTGGCATAATAGGGCCGACCTCTCTAAGTCACATTATTATTATTATTATTATTATTATTATTAACCAGATTAATTCTCTTTTACATTTATTATTCATCACATTAAGGTAGGGCCGACCTATACCCTTTACATAACAATTAGGGTTACAGGCAGGTCTGACTCTTGAACAATATATATAGCAAAGGATCTGATACACCCACTAGTGCTCATCCACTAGGGGCACATCCATAGGGATGTTATCTCTGGTTCACTGCATTACACAGAAGAACCAGATCTTCACACGTTCACCTGTGCTCATCCATAGGCACGTTCACTTTACAGATCTTCTTTCCCACTGCCTCACACAGGAGAATCATCTGGAGTCTTCTCGTCAACTCTGCTGCTCAGAGGAGGCTAATACATCATCTTCATTTATGTTCACATGATGATGCACCCAGCACTTTGGGATTTCACATGTTCACCTTGTGCTCAGCCACAGGCACGTCTAACTCAACAGATCGCCTTTCCCACTGGATAATCATCTAGAGTTCTTCTCAACTCTCTGAATGGAGGAGGTCATCTCTACATTCCTAGCTCTGTCTCAGGCAGGAAGCACGTACCCTTCTTAGGGGCCTTCTCTCAGGTTTGTAAGCTGAGAGAAAGACTCATATAGCTGCAATGATCCACATCTCACAGGTTTGTAAGCTGGAGAATGTCTCACATAGCTGCATTCATCAACACACCTAGCAAAGAGGTTTGGCTTTGCCACCCATGCTATATCGTGAGGATTGTCTATAGTTTAGTTTGTTTTCCTTTCTATTGTCTATAATTGCTTAATCTCTAGTTACTTATTCTTTAAGTGGTTTATTTTGCAAAGTCAATTAATTTTGCTATCCCTTGCTTAAGTTGTGCAATCATTTGATTATTTCAATATCTTGTATCTTAAGCATAAATCTTTCACTTTGCAGCTGTTATTCCAAGTTATTCATATTTGCTATATAGACTAGGAGGATCAATTTATCTAGTCTAATTAGGCACCTTGGATTGGTACAACTTTCGCGACCAAAAAGGGGGCTTGTGGAGGCTACAGGGGGTGCTAAGTCAGTGATGACTTCACGACACAAGGTGTCCCCCCTGTTTGAGGGCCCAAAGTTTCCGGGTTGACCTATGGAGCTAGGGAAGGGCCTTGTTTTCCCTTCTTCTTGAGCACCCAACAATCATTTTGGCCAAAGCGGTAAGAGTCTAGGGGTAGTCACATAGCTTAGGTTTGTTCACATTAGCTTAAGCCCCCGCTAATCAAAGAGAGACTCTTAAAACTTTTTTAAAAATTTATCTAATACATTTCACAACACTTGCACTTTATTTTCAGTATCCTTCAGTTGTGTAGACTTCGTTTTTCAAGGTATCTTTCACATGTTTATGGTTTGATTCAATTCTGCTTTTCATTTCCAAGCATTTCAATTCAAGTTGAGCATTTACTTTCAAGTTCATAGTGGTTAAAGTGGTTTTGTGTTCAAGGGCAGGTTGTTATCAAGTTGCGCACCATCTCTTTGGGGCACTTGGTAAGTGGTTTCCCCCTTTGCTTCAGAAGTTGCGCACTTCCTCTTGTTGACTCTCTCATCTCTAGAAGTTACGCACTTGCTCTTTTTCCAGCATTTTCAAGTTACATGCTTAATGGTTAGTTAGTTGTTGAGTTCATTGGATATAGTTCTCTTTTGTTGTATATCTACTTTTCTAACTCGTCTTTGTTATTGTTTATATTGTAACTTACTTTCAATTGTATATTTGTCATTGTCTTAATTCATCTTGTAACTTAGTGTAAAGCTATTCTTTGTAAGTAGATCATTTAATTCTTTGTGATTCTTGTGTACAGACTTAGTTGACCCCTTGCCCAACATTTAGGCACTAGTCTTAGTTGACCTTGGGGAAAGGATTTGACTGTCATTGAAATTGTGCATTTGCATTGTTGCTTGCCATATAGGTTAGATTCCCCCCTAACTTAACAAAACTAAAATTAACTCCTAGACTTCACTTAACAACTCATATAGTAAATATGGTCTACCCCCCTTGGCTTCCCTAGGAGTAAGCCTAGATTGAAGAAGTCCAAATCGAGGTGACAATGGGTTTGGACTTAGGCATTGTGCCTCCAAGGACACACCAAGTGGATTGAGACTTTTCGACGTTTGTAGGTGTGAGTAAGGACGGCAACAGAGAGCACTGCTACAACACCACCTTCCACATGTCCATCGGCATGACCCCCTTCCGAGAATTATATGGGTATGATGCTCCCACTTTGATTGACTTGGTTTTTGGAGATAGTCGAACTCCCAAAGCCAAAGATTGGATCGTAGACAGTCAGGAGATTCTCAAGGTACTCAAAGAGAATCTGCAAACAACACATAATCGACAAAAGGTGAGTGCAGACAGACACAGGATAGAGCGTAGCTTCAAGGTTGGGGATTTGGTATTCTTGAGGCTACAACCTTACAAGCAGTCATCTCTGAAGAAGAGTGGGGTGGAAAATCTCAAGCCCAGGTTCTATGGGCCTTACAGGATCACACGCAGGGTAGGCGAAGTTGCCTACGAACTAGAGCTACCAAAGGGGAGCCGAATTCACAATGTGTTCCACATTTCTTGTCTCAAGAAAGCAGTGGGACAATTCATCAGCACTTCAGAAGAGCTTCCACCTTTGGATGAGGAGGGGCAGTTGGAGTTGGTCCCTGAGGAGGTTCTAGAGTTCCGAGAGCGGAGGTTGAGGAGTAGGGTCATTGGGGAGTCTTTGGTCACGTGGAGAGGAATTCCAATAGAGGATGATACTTGGGAGGGCGAGCAAATTCTGCAACACCCTGGATTGGCATTGCTGGAGGACAAGCAATCTTGGGAAGGGAGGACTGTAATGTCCCTTTTCGAGTAGGAGCTTCAAAGAGGAGGGATAAGTAGTCTAAAGTTTAAACATCCCCGTTAGACTATAGCCAGGGAGGAACAGGGGAAAACAGGGTCATTTAATGTCATTTCACTAGAGAACGTTATAATTTGAAAGTGACATTAAGTGAAAAGTGGGTAAGTGCACCCCCTTAATTGATTTGAGCTAAAAATAGAAGGGAGCATAAGTCAACAGGGAATTAGGGTTTGGAGGAGTATTTGAGGTAAATCGACCCAATTCTTAATTATGCACAATTTATGATTTGAGAGTGAGCTTTGAGGTAACTTCACAGGTKCAAGAGAATCAGTGATTTTGTGGATTCCAGGAGGAATACACCCAGTGGTTGATTTTAGTGTTAAGAGACACACCCTAGTCACCGGGGAGATCACACAGATCTTCTATTGATCTTTAGCAGAAGTTACACAGGTTGCAGCAGCAAGGGCGCACTTATTCARGGTGAGGGAGCAACTTCTACGGAGACTTAGTGATTCGACTTGTCCCGGCCAAGGAAAATCCCGTGATTCCCTTTTGACCCAGTTGAGAGGAGGGCAAGGCGCATCTATTGTCTATTTTCTCGTCAGATTCCGACGAAGAAATCATCTTGGGCACATCATTCAGCCAGTGAGGGTGCGGCAATTGGAGAGGATACATTTGGGGTTCCCGAGAGATCATCAGATCAGATCCAGGGAAATCCTTCCGAGACATTTCAAAGGAGCCTAGGGCACTCAGTTTGAGACCCTTACAGCAAGATTCTGCCAGTGGAATATCTAGGGCGCAGTTGTTGGCAGTAGTTTGGGCGCATTCCCCCAGGGGGATCCATCCAGGGTCCGTACAGATCGTCAAAGGGTCAATCTTCAGTTGGTCAGCCACCAAGAATGTGCATGAGGTCACGACGCATTGTTTGAGATAACTTCCAGGAAGATCCGAGGAGTTTATCCACCAGAGCAAACTTTCCAGTCTTGCAGCAGTTGTCGTATGAGTTGTCGTAGAATGCAGCAGATCCTACAGCTCATCCCTTGTTCCAGCAGCACTCTTTTATTACCGAGTATCATTGTTTTAGTTTGTTTATTGTATTCCAGCTAAGATCCTTTAGTCTCTGATCTAGCCGAGAAATTTATTTTACTTAGCCACATGCAGCATTGTACCCAATCATTTTCATAATACATTGTTGCAGTTGTTCTGTTGATTTATCTTTTGTGTACTTGCTTATATATTGTTAAACAATTGTAATCACGTGCAAAAATCACCACGCATGTTAAACCCAAGTTACTAAACGCATCCAAAAACCCAAAGTGTATCAGTTCCGGCAGCAGATACTAAACAATTGAGTAACCTATTGCGATCTGCGGAATTAGGGATATTATAGAAATTGTTGGTTTTCAAAGTTCACCACATAGGAAAAGAAAACTTTATTAACTTCAGCAGGCAATTAGCTTTGAGTTGGGAAGAAGAAAATAGATGGGCATACCATGGCGTTTTATGTCTTCTTAAAGGGGTCTCGTGCAAGAATGACATTAGTGATGTAGCATGGAACCGGACTTCTATATCATTAGTCTTCAGTTTGAAAATCGATTCTTCAATAGTCGTGTTCTCCGTCCATTTGAAAAGTCTTGATGTTGGTGTTGGTCAATAGCTGGAACAATCCTATAGCAAGTTCCTAGGAACTTGAACTTTAGACATAGCTCGTGCAAGAACTCAACATTACATGATAGCGCACTTGTTTTCATGTCTTGGTGACATGCCCATTTCATGAATGTTTGTCTTTGAAAATCACTCATTCATGGATTGACCTCCATGATCCTTCTTTGATTCATGGTGAGATTATGGACGAAAATAGATAGGATGACTCTCTTCCTCCAATAAACATCAAAATGAATGCAATTAATGCATATAAAACAGATCTCTTAAAGGATTCATTGAAAATTTTGTAATTCGATTATAAATTCTTCGTTTGATGTCTAATCAAAGTGATTCGAGTATATTCTCTAGTACAAACATGTTTGGAAATTGATTTGAAATGATATATCAAAAATGTTGAGAAACATGCTATAGGACATTTCTTGTTCTTTATTTCCAACCTTGACCAACAGTCACAGTTTTTGGCATAACTTTTTTGTTTGATGACGGATTGACTTGATTCTAATTGGAGATGAAAGTAGATTCATGTAGGTATCTCCAATAGAAACAGGTTTTGCAAGCTTGAAGAATTGATGGGTCAAATATACCAAAGAACAGCCTAGGAAACAGAGTTGTATCAATGCAGGATAGAGAGTTAGTAATTAGGTCATATTTTTCTCGTACCATATCGGAATGAGATGATTGGGTTGTAAAATAGATTCGTAGGAGGATACACCCTAGAAACAAGTTTTAAAGATCTATCCATTTAGTTACCGAAAATTGATTGTTCGAACTTTGTTCTTGGTGAGATTAGTGATCCCAAGTGCCACAAGAGTTTGATGAACACGTTATTTCTTCCAAGTGATGATCTGAGTTCGTGTGAATTTGTATAGGTGTATAATTTTCAGTCTAATGCATCCATATGCCAAAAATTGCAAATACACAGCTCCTAAGTTGTGTGATAAGACCCTTGCAAGATCCTACGGTTAATGCAAAAATACCTAAATCAAATATCTAATTCAAAATGTGGGATAATGATATTGGGATCCTGACATAATCATCGTGGGAACACGAAGTGTCCTATTATCTCTAGGATTAATATAATGAGAGCCTGACATAACCACCGTGGTAGCCACGGAGTGTCATTATTCGTGAAACAACTTCCACATTTTGTTCATGGCATTGTGATTCGTGTATAATGATGGTTTAAATACTTGATCGAGGAACAAAACCATCATCAAAACATTGAGTAGTGTGCATTTGTCAATATGCCTAGGATCAAGGGGACTAGGTGTAGGGATGAGGTAATTGTTGAATTTTTGTAGGCATGTTTTTCTTAATGTGATTCTCTTCTCCACCAAAAATTTGACCTAAATCATAATTTGCAAGATATGATTAATTTTTTTGTCAGCCAATTTTGAATGTGCATGCCTAGGACTTCAAGAATTGTAGTTTCAAAGCTATGAGAGGTCTTCCAAGCTTCGTGAATTCAACAATGAAAAGCATACCTCCTTGAAATTTAATAAAATGGTTATAGGTTGTTTGTTATAGCATCTAGTTCAAGTGTGGTATGAGATGATGAGATCCTGACATAACCACCGTGGGAATCCTAGAGAATCCGCAGAGTGTCTCATCATCTAAATTACAAAATTGATATAGTGAGAATTTTCCCACAGTTTTCCTTGGAAACTTAGATGTTCTTCAGTGTATTCCAAATAAAAGTAAAGGAAGGCTTATGAATTTCATAAGGCGTACCTTCTTTAAATAACCTCTATGAATTTCCGTGCATAAACCTGGTCAACTTAGTTGACTGTAATAGCCCTGTAACAGTTGTACTTGCTAGTGCACTTGTTGGTGTCCTCCTACAGCTCATGTATAGCCCTGTTGTCACCTCTTAGTTGCCTATATAGTCCTACTACCAGTTCCCGTTTTCCTGTATAGCCCAACTTAGTTGTTGTTCTAGCCTGTGGCAGCCCTAAACAAGCAGGATGCACCCTTGTGCCAGCCTCTAGCACCTGTTGCTACCTCCTGGAAATTGTCCAACCCTTCTTGGCTACTGTCTTAACCTGTGGCAGCCCTAAAAATCTGCCAGTAGGTTGTCCACACCTTTGTACCAACCTGCGGCTAGCCTTCAAGACCCTTGCCTAGTCCTCCTACAACCCTCCAAGGTTGCGACTAGCATTTCCCTCCCTGGCCAAACCTCCTAGCATCCCTCATGGCTACTCCTTTCCTCTTCTACACCCTCCTACAACTAGAGGCCCTCCTTCTCGTTTGGTACCTGCCCAAAACAAGAAAAAACACAGCAAAACTGAGGCTAATCAGCCTCCCTCCATGGCTGCAACTGAGGTCACCACACTTGGACTGAAATCACCAAGCATCCACCCAAGAATGAGATGTCGCAATGACCTTGATCTCCTTTTATACAAGTCCAATGGTTGAGTTAGAAGCCCCTTTACAAACTCAATATTAAATTAGAATATTTTAATCACTTGTGTGGGTGTGAAGCCCCAACACAAACCCACAAATCCCATCGTCAAGCCCATGAAGCCCCATCTCCATTCCAGGGGCATTTTCACCGAAACAAAGGTGCAATCAGGTGCCAACGAAGATTCTCACATGCCAGACACCAAGGCCATGTGAGAATACATGCCCGAAGCTACAAAACATCAACACTTCCTCTTAGCCCTAGAGGTAGCTTTATCTCCCACATTGAATCCACTACCACGGTTGCTCTCCAATCCACCTGATTGGTTGCTCCCTCTACCACTGAAGTAAATCTTGTTGTATGGCATGATCCCATCTTGGAAGACACACTGCTCCTAGAATCCTCCCACTCCTGATCCTCCTGCCTGACCATCTCAACCCATGACACCTTCCTGACAGTCTTGGAAGACGCCTCTCTTCTTCAAGGTTGGCTCCCACTGAACGGCTGACTCTCCCTCTGAAGTCGGACTCCCTCTAAATCTCCTGTCTCCCTCTGAGGTCGAGCTCCCTCTGAATCTATTCAACCTCCAGAGCTACCTGCTCCTCGTCCACCGTCACTCTACTACTACTGGTCATGGCTCGCATAGGTTGTCCCTTCTACCTATACATGTTGTTCTCTCTAACTCCAATACCACTGCTATGTCTGAGCTAGATCCTCTAGGAAACACCTGTCCATCCCGGAACAAAACTGCATAGCCCTTCTCCTCAATCGTTGAGTCTGAGGACACATTCCCGGCATTCATAGCAATTTTCCATTCGCAACAGATCCCCTAACTCCATTCGAAATACCACTGTTCCAAATCCTTGTACTACATGCCTGGTCCTCATACCAAACTCCACGTACATACCTGAGTCAGACACTATGAAGCTCTCGAACAAATCTTGTGCCCCTGTCATATGTCGATGGCTCCCACTATACAAGAACCATGTAATCCTCCCAAGGCAACTGTCCCACTTACCCGATTCACGACCATCCAATGAACTTCCACCCAAGTCAATCATCCAAATCGCATAACTCTCTGTGTCTACGCACATGTTGCAACTGAACCTGTGTCCTCTCTCTGAAACAGTCCCAAGTTGCAGACGGACACTCAGTCTAGTCCACTCTAGACCTCCGCAACTCATCTCTGCAAGTGTCCTCATCCTTCTGGGTCAAATACCTCATACATTGTTGCACCTCAACAATGTGAAACTCTCTGGCCCGATGAAGACTCTATCTCGTCAAATTGCCATACATATGAAGCTATCTCGTTCGTGCCAAAGCACTCGAGTTGTACCCGTCGCAAATCATTGTGACAAGTCACTCGAAGTCCATCACCGGAGTTGGCAACCCACCACACAACATACTATTGCGAACCGAGCTCTCCACCAATTCACCAAAACTCCCAACCTGCCACACCACCAAACTGCAATAGTCCACAGCACCTCATCTGAATGATCTTCTCTATATCTCATACCAAAGACCATCTAACATGTTGCCACTAGAAACAGTCATTGTAGCTCCCTCTCAGAGCTAGCTCCCCAACACTGCTACAGCTCCCTCTAAGAGTTGTCACATGTGTAAATAACTCAGATCCAACTTCCCTTCTTAGAACCTCAAGCTCTGATACCATGTTAGATTTCGAAGTGCACCCAGACTTGGTGCACATGCACCTCAGGTCTGGTCTATTTTCTAAACAGAATACACAAATTAACACAATTTGAACTGTAAACATAAACACACTGAGATGCCTAACACCTTAGCACAGCATAAGATAAAACGAGCAATTAAATCATACACAGGTACACAAGAATTCAATGCCCAAAATCTCCTATTATTAAACCAGAACACATGGGCTCCCGTACTAGAGAAAATGGCCCTTTCCAGTACAAAAGAAAATGCCAACAACACTTACAAAAACCCTCCTTGGTTTCTATGCATAAACTTGGTCAACATAGCTAACTGTAATATCCCTGTAACAATTGTACATGTTGTTGTACTTGTTGTTGTCCTCCTACAACTCCTGTACAGCCCTGCTATCACCTCTTGGTTGCCTATA
Organism: Picea mariana; assembly: GCA_032191745.1. Taxonomy (NCBI): domain Eukaryota; kingdom Viridiplantae; phylum Streptophyta; class Pinopsida; order Pinales; family Pinaceae; genus Picea; species Picea mariana. The sequence goes on along the minus strand of JASDQU010682677.1, from coordinate 69,158 downwards.
CAGTCCTGCTGCCACTTCCTGGTTGCCTATACAGCCCATCTTGGTTGTTATTCTAGCCTGTGGCAGCCCTAAACAAGCAAGTTGCACCCTTGTGCCAACCTCTAGCACCTGTTGCTACCTCCTGGCAGTTGTCCAACCCTTCTCAGTTGTTTTCCTAGCCCGAGGAATCCCTAAAACTCCTCCAACAGGCTGTCCACACCCTTGCACCAGTCTACGGCAGCCTCTAGCACCTGGGGCTAGCCTTCAAGACCCTCGCCTAGTCCTCCTACAACTCTCCAAGGTTGCGGATAGCCTTTTCCTCCTTGGTCGAACCTTCTAGCAGCCCTCACGACTGCTCCTTTCCTCTTCTATAGCTAGTGGCCCTCCTCCTTTGGTACCTGCCAAAAACAAGAAAAAACACAGCAGCATTGAGGCCAATCAGCCTCCCTCCATGGCTACAACTGAGGTTGCCACACTTGGATTGAAATCACTAAGCATCCACCCAAGAATAAGATGTCACAATGACCTTGATCTCCTTTTATACAAGTCCAATGGTTGAGTTAGAATCCCCTTTACAAACTCAGCATTAAATTAGAATATTTTAATCACTTGTGTGGGTGTGAAGCCCCAACACAAACCCACAAAGCCCATCGTTAATCCCATGAATCCCTTGCTCCATTCCAAGGGTGTTTTCACCAAAACGAAGGTGCAATTAGGTGCCAACAAAGATTCTCACATGCCCGACACCAAGGCCATGTGAGAATACCTGCCCGAAGCTACAAAATATCAACAACTTCCGCTACACAAAAATGGTATGTTCCTGCCAAACTACATTCCATGCAACCAAAGAAATCCTTAGAGCCACTTCTTTGGAAATAATCTTGTATGCAACACTAAGCAAGGTAACGGGCCTCCAACCCCCATTGGTGTCACTAGTCATGTCCTTGGGAATGAACCTAATCAAACCTTGGTTAAGAGATTCAAAAATCCTTCCAGAAGAGAAGACTTTAGCTACCAAATAAAAAAAGTCATCTCCAATAGTGTCCCACATGACCTTGTAAAACAAACAAGGAAGGCCATCCATTCCCGATGACTTGTCATTCTTCATTAAACTAACAACCGCAAAAAACCCTTTCAAGAAGTCACTAGCCAACCTATCCTAATCACCAATAGAAACCTTGCATGAAATAACCCTACAACAAGCATTCCTAGTAACCACCACACGATTCATCAAAACATATGGAGAAAAAATATTCTAAAAATGCAATCCAAACATACCTTTGACCTCAGTTGGATCCTCTGCAAGAGATCCATCTGCTCGGTGCAAACCAAGATCTGTGCCAACCGCCACTTTCCTTTTCAAGTAGTCAAAACAAAATTTGGAACCATCATCCCCCTTTCTAAATCCACTATAATCAGGAACGTACCTAGGCACCCCTAGCAATATAGTCCTCTCCCTTACAAACCATTGCCTCCAACTACACAACATCCTCTTGAAGGAACACATTATGTAGATCCTCTTCAAGGAAGATGCATACCTCCTCAAGCCTACTTTTGGGAGCTATCATCCTATCCCAACCTCTCATGAGCTTAACAATGCAACATACAACAACCTCCCACCAAAGAATCCAACCGTACTCTCCCACTGGCTTAAGGGGAAAGGTTCCAAACCCTCTGAACAAATTCCAAGTGAGACAAATTCAACTTAAACAAAGTATAAAGCATCGATTCAAACAAATTACCCACTAAGATAATAGTTTGAACAGAAGAATGATATGATCATGTAACATCCATCAACACATCCACTAGACGAAGCCTATCTGAGAATGAAATGTCCTACCTAGGACCATAGCCTCAATCCAACCGAGCCCAAACCCTGTCTTAACCTTACCCAAAAAAAAAATCCAAGTGAACCGACCACCATAGTTAGCCCCCTTTTGCTTCCAATTAGTGTCAAACACTTGAAGGGAAACCTTAAACAAAGAACAAGTCTTCTTCTCAACTCCACTAATCACAGTACCTTCACCACCATCGCAATCACCCTCCCACTCAACCATGTGAAAAACACCCCCAACAATCTAATCTGCAACCGAAAGTGAACAATGATAGACAGCAGAGAAAACTATCAAGCGGTCCTAAACTTATCAACGTGAGCCAAACACATCTATCCTCAAGATCGAAACCATGATCCACCACAAAGTTCTACAAATAGGAAGATAGGGAAATCACTCCCACTCCATTGACAATGGTTTGAAGCCCTAAAGGGGCCATTCCAAAAATACTTCATCCAATTCCAAAGCTCAAATCCAGTTGATTTAACCTCCAATGGTTTGAAGCCCTAAAGGGGCCATTCCAAAAATACTTCATCCAATTCCAAAGCTCAAATCCAGTTGATTTAACCTCCTGTAGGAAGATCACATCCGATCAGAATCCTAGCAAAACACCACAAACAATCTTCTTACAACTAGGAATCTTGGCTCAAGTTCTGTGAGGATCCCTAGTGGCCTTGTGGTTCAATCCGTTCTTCTTTGGTGGTTGGGTAGTGTCGATAGAGCCAAAACACTAACCCTATGTTCAAGGGGGAATCTGCCCATCCTATGTCGAGAAACATGGGGATAGAGGTCAAGTGGCAAGTGAAGTCTAATAAGTGGGAAGAAGTGTATTCTTCTAATGTAGATGAGTCAAGGGGGACTTAAGCCTAAGCCGTGGGTGAAACCTTGTAAAATATTTGTAATCCTCAAAATGTCACGTATGATTTCATGAAACTTTTGTCAAATTTTCAAAATTTCCAAGGATCTTATACATTTTATAGAAAATGTTGGCAATCTTTTCAAGTTAATTAATCTTATCCTATCGCAATTTCGTCAGCTATTCATTTTGAATTGAAGAATATTGTTTAGAAAAATTGGAAAAATAGCCAAATGGAAAATATTATCCATGCAAATAACAGAATTATATCACTTGCTTTGTTGTTATCTCAGCGTAGTACCCATCCTAGTCATGTTGCCTATGCCCATCATCAAACATGTTCACTTTTGCACATTGTTGACCACCTATTTCAACTAGGGGGTCAACTCCATGTGCCATGATAATATGTACCTGATGGTGCTACTAGTTTGAAGACTTGTTGGTTCTACAAGGAAATTTTGGCTTCAGCACGTGCTTTTGTAATTGGAATTTCCACTCCCCTGCGTGGGATTATAATGTAATGGGTCTGCATGGATCATAGTTTAGGTCGGTTGCCTAGGACTTTATCATTAGAGGAGTTCCTTTCATCGAGTGTTTTTTTCCTCAAGTTATTAATTTGGCCTAACCAGCCTTATTAATTTCCCTTGAGTTTTTCACTCCCACAATAATCCTCCAAAGTGGTGAAAGGCGTTCTAATGGTCGAGACATATGGTAGCTAGTGTCTAGGAATATTGTAAATGACCATGCTAGACATCTTCTAGAGTCTTGCGGAATTCCGTCGAGTCTACTTAGTTTTTTTTTATTTTTTAAAATTACCCATTTAATGGTAATTTTAATTAATTTTGATAAAAATTGTAAAACCTGGATCCTTGGGATTTTGATAGGGGTATTTGTGCTCAAAAGAAATGGAATGAGACCCCCTACACCCTTGGAGAAAGTTTCAGCTCAATTGGACAAGTTTTGCTAGGTGTTTGTCCATGAGGAGTCTAAGTTAGTCTAAGACAGCAATTTAATTGTTGGAATTGACAAAGTCAAACTTGTCAAATAATTGTAAATTGAGCAAATTGGTTAGAGAAAGAGTGGGAGAACTTACCCAAACATTTTCCTAACCCATTCCTAACCTTTTCCAACCCTCACCTCACACCCTCACCTAGCCATTAAGCAAAAACGACACTTTTCCTAGAGAGGTGCGCCCCCCTTCTAGAAAGTCTCCAAAAAGTTAAAAAATGATAAAAAAATTAATGGGAGACTTGTTCCATCACTTGGTGCGCCTCCCTAGACCCCACAACTCATCATTTGACTTGTCAAATCCTTCCAACTCATTACCAAAACCCTAAAAGTGACTCTTCCTTGACTTTGTCTTTTTCTCTTGGATGTGTGACACTTGTAACTCATCCAAGAGGGGTCACTCTTGGCTTCCAAGTATAAATAAGAGCCTCCCCTCCCTCATTTCACACATCTACTCTTGGTATTGTTACTATGCCAAAATCTCTCTTCTCCCACTCTTCTCTCTCTCTCTTTCTCTTGCTCTTGTTCTTCTCCCAAGCTTGTGGCAAGTATTTGCCCAAGCTTGTTATTGAATAAATGAAATCTTTGGAGGATCCATGGTGTTGAAAGTCTTCTTGGTACCATCTTGCTACATATGAGGTGATCTTGTTCTTGTGTATTTCTCTTTTTCATACTTAGCTTTGAAGATCTATGGTAGGAATATTGAGCAAAGTATTTTGTTTGTTTAGGTTTGTGAGAGTATTTTCATAGATCTAGTGAGCTTCTTGGTAGTTATTTCAAAGTATTTTTATTTAATATCTAGATCTACTCACTTCCTATTATTTCTTGTAGCTTAGCATTGAAGATTGGCAAGGTTATCTAGGGTTTAAATAGAATATTTCAGATCTGGAAATCTCTCTTTTCACCCATTTAAACCCTCTAAAAAATTATGTTTTTTATTACTGTTCTATTCTATACTTCTTTGGGCATTCTAACATACTTGAATAGAGCTTATAAACATATTTTACTTGCTGAAATTTACACAAAAATTTTCTGGTTTTTACAACAGAAATTTTCATAAGTTTTTGCAACTTTTTGCAGCATTTTCAGCAAGCTTTTGCTTGCAAATTTTTTGCAGGTTGGTGACATTTGGGAGTAATTATAGCCCATTTGGGGCATCTACAAGTCAAATATCAGCCYCCCAAAATTGAGTAACACATACCATCTTCTTCTCTTCTCATTCTCACATATTTAGCAAGCTTAAAGGGCTTGCATTCCTCTCTTATAATTAATTTCTGCATTTTCTTTCTTTTTGCCTACACCTTGGAGTGAGCTTGGCTAAACCAACCCCCRAAATCGTAAGGTTGGGTTAGCATTTGGTTATTGTTTCTTTCATATGCTTAATGGTTAACAAATAATCTAGATCTAGAAATAACAACCTAATGCTAGTTTAGGCCCATGGAGGCATAACTAATCTGCATTGTTCATCTTGTTCATTTATTTTCATTGCAAGTCATTATAATCTTGTAATATCTTGTTTCAAGCATTTTATGTTTCCTTTCATTTTCCATTTAAGTGATTTATTTTTTCAAGTTTTAATCTTTCAAGTACTTTCCTTTTGCAAGCACACTTTCTTTAAAGCACTACTTTGTAATCACTTCCAACTAATCTAACTCAACTTAATTCACTTAAGCTCAATTTACTTTTAAGGCCTAAAATTTATCTAGTTTAATAGGTCACCAACCACTGTCCCAACTTTTTCAACAAAAAGGGAATTTAAGGAAGAAGCGGGGGGTGTTAGATCGGGGACGGTCTCACGGCACTTGGTGTCCTTCCTGTGGAGTACTTCTTTTCCTGGATTGACCTGTGGAGCTAGGGTGTGGCCTTGTTTGCCTCACTTATTGAGCACCCAGCAATTCTTTTGGTACAAACGAGGAGAGTTCTTGGGTTGCCACTTAGTCTAGGATTTACACTTCACTTAACAACTTTATCAATCCTAAATAAATCCACTTAAACTTGGGTAATCCACATTGGCATCTTAATGGTTTATGCTTAAGTCATATTGCAAACATCTTTCATGCAATCTTACTTTAAGCATTTGTGGGTTTGACTAAATAATCTAAAAGTTGTGCATCCTTTGGAGGCACTCTTGTTTGAGATAGTTGGCTTGATGTGTGGTGGTTTACTTTATCTTTGAGCAATATTTTCTTAACCTGCACATTCAACTTCATTTCAAGATTAGTGGCTAGTTAGTTACTTTATATCTTGCTTTGTCCATTATTGTACTATTGTATTATCATTGTTGTATCTCTTAGTTATTCTTTAGATTCTTTAACTTTGTAGATAGTTGTAAATCTTGTATCTAGTAATTCATTTTGTAATCTTTGTAAAAGCTAATTCCTTAAACTCAATTGACCCCATTACCCAACCTTAGGCACTAGTCTTAGTCGACCTAGGGAAAGGTTTGCTTTTGCATTGAAAATTTGCATTTTCATTGTTGATTCGCATATAGGCTAGATTCCCCCTAACCTTTAACCAATAAAATTAACTCCTAGAATTAACCTTTAATCTCACATAGTAACTAGGGTCTACCCTCCTTGGCTTCCCTAGGAGTAAGCCTAGACGGAAGGAGTTCAAGTCGAGGTGACAGTGAGCTTGAACTTAGACATTGTGTCTCCGAGGACACACTAAGTGGACCGAGACTTAGTCCACGTTTGCAAGTGCGTATAAGGACGGCAACACACACCTCCCATGACTTCACTTTCTATTGATGTCAATGAGAGATATAAACCTTAGGAGTCAACAAAAATCATCTCCAATTGTGTCCAACATGGCCTTGTAAATCTCAAAAGGAAGGCCATCCATTCCCGGTGACTTGCCATTCTTCATAAAACTAACAGCTGCAAAAAACTCCTCTTTCGAGAAGTCATTGTCCAACCTGTCCCTATCACCAATAGAAACCTTGAGTCATCTCTTTGTAGCTCCTAGGGAGGTAAAGTATAATCAATCACCCACTAATCACTCCATCAATCATTCCTATAATTAGTCCTTCAATCACTCCATTGATCGATCCATCATTCCAATTTTGGACTCTATACTTTTTTAAATACCTGATGGATTATAATGTGTACAATTGTGGCAATCTCCTTCTTACATGTTGTCCTCTTATGTGAGTGTTACCTCCTTGTCATATATGTGCACATATCAAAAGAAAACATGCTTGTTCTCCTCACTTACGTAGGGAGGGGGAGTTGTGTGGCTGCTCTTTGGCCTGATGATGTATCAATCTTGATGTACATGTTTATTTTTTATAATGAGTTATCATATGCATTCCCTCCATCTAAACAAATCATTAAAACTAAAATTAAAATAAAACCATTCCGCTTAACAATATGGACTTCTACTAACTTAGACTTCAGAGTTTGGAGGAACCTTGTAATGCCATGACATGTATGTACTAAAATGGGTTGTTTCTGATATAAGCAAATGTTCTTGGATTGTATTTATTACATTAACTATGTGCTTAGATAACAGCTAGGATATAAGACTATCTTGCATGTAAATGCTTCCATGATAAAGACAATCAGGAAGTGTGAAAAGACTAGAGATAAAATTCCAATTTTTTCAAGCATGTAGCACAAGCTGCCCTTTATTGAACCTTCAAATGAGTTATTATTTGATGAAGATTCTCCTTGTACTCTATAAGAGGCACATGTTGCCGCTCACTACTCCTGCCTAGGAGGGCTGCATCATTGGCTCCAAAGAAAACTGTCACCACTAATGGTGCCTTAGAAGACTGCTGCACAAAGAAAGAAAATTATATAGCTTATAAAGATTCTTATCAACAAAAGATGCAAAACATAAAAATAAAATCATACAACTACAGTCTAAACTGAATCTACATCAGAGAGGAGAAGTTGCAGGTTTAGTCTATCTACACAAGGAAGTAACAAGGGTGGCTTTCAGAGAATGCATTCCAGCATATAATCCGAGTACCAGAGAAATAAAAGGGAAACAGGTATATGTTATCCAATAATCCCTAGGTGTTTTATACATCATCTACCATTAACATTAATTGTGTACAAAAACTTCTAGTTTAGCAGAATAGCTTTATAATCAATTTGGAAGAAAAAATAAACTACAAACTAACAAAGCAATCCTCTTTCGAGAAGAAGTGAGCATTTCCAGGCCCTTGGCTAGGATAATCTGCCTTTACACTTTATCTTCAAGTGAGATGTATGCTAAGGGATTAATCCAATTTTCTAGATTGATTATTACAAATAAGATTTTTCAGGGTTGGATTCTTTGGCAAGCAGCGTTGTTTAGTGATGGCAGCTATCTAGTTCACTCATCCTTCATTGGGATCTGATGGTGCTCGAGAGTTTCGGCCTTGTTCACCCTTTGGAAGCTTCAGTGTAAATTTGTTTTTGAGGCGTGATGAGGTACATCATCAGTTGTTGGAAAAGGGTGCTTTGATGATCAAGGATGCTCAAGTCTTGGATTCTGTAGCTTATTAAGACTTTATTTCATCATTAGTAGCTCTATAGAAGAGGATATAAGCATAGTTTTTAAAACTAGAACCGGACATCAAACCGGTCACCTATAAACACGGACATCAAACCGGAACCAGATCAAACCAGACCGGGGTTTGATTTCAACGACTCGGTTCAATAAAAAATACATTAAATAATTAAATTTTAATGAAAAAATTTATTTTAAAGCTTTCAAACCATAATTCCAAACCATTAGAGACAAAATATGCAAAGTTTGCTCATCTATATACCATGTAAGGGTGTATATATCAAAATGGCACAGAGAGCAATACATATCAGCAACAAAATACATAATCAGTGAGGCTCTAAATGGCCTCTACGGTCCATAAAACATGCAAAAACTACAATCTACTACATATCATTGATCAACATGATCAATCATCAAACTCATCACCACTACTAGGAATGGGATCATCAGCAGCAGCTATGCCAGCTACAAAATCATCCTCAGACTCAAAGTTTTTAGGCTCTCATTCTCCTCAAGGACATCTTCCACTGCAATAGTTGTAGTAGTAGACAGACTGATATGTGAGATGTGAGGGTCGAGAGGTGTATATGTAGTTGGTGTGTAGTGGTGTGCAAGGTTAGGAGTTAGATTAGGTTTAGAATTGTTTATTTCTTAGATTTTTATTTTTTTTTTAGTCCGCGGGTGGGTCTGACATCCGATCAGCCGGTCGCACGAAACTGGCCGGTTCAACCGGTTTGGTATCGAATCGGCTTCAACTCGGCCGGTTCGATACCAAACCAGCCACATCGATCCAATTTGAAGTCCGGTTCAATTCGTCCAAGTATCCAACCGACCGATTTGGCGGTTGGATAACAACCCGTCCCCGTTTTAAAAACTAGGGATACAAGGTCCTTTGTAATATGTATATACCCTTCCACTTTTGCTTTGATTTTTGTAAATATTTTTCTGTAAATATAAATGTATTTTGCAAAAATTAAAAGATTTTTCACTCCTATTAACCACGCACTAGATCGAGTACTTATTCCATTTTAGGGTCAAGAATTTGATTGAATATGTGGCCTCTTTTAATTAGATGCCTTGTTAAGGGCCAGATTGAACATGCCAAAAAGATCATATTAAAATGGCAAGTTAGGACCATTATACATTGGTTAATAGATTATGCTATGCAAAACAAAAAAGATTCACACAGAAATATGATGTTGACTTTATATTTGTAAAAAAATTCAAAATACTATCCAAGGTGGGGTTAGCCTTATAGGTGAGCCTACGTATGTGATCCTGTAAGTTTAAACACCTAGACGCATTTACTAGCCATCTAATCAGAGTTACAACCTGATCTGCTAGCATTTATTGTTGTAGCTTGTGATCTCGCTTGCATGCCCTATTTTAGTCGTCATAAGGCTTGAGGGGAGTAAAATGGCCGCCCCATGTTGGCACCCAAAGTTTTGGGTTCATTTTGCACACGCACAAACGAAGTTGTGCATGCTCATTCCGAGTATTCCATGCGCCCAAGCTAATGCACAAAGAATGACAAGACATGCGCGCCAGACCGAGTTTCGTTATTGCGCGCCAAGCTTGAAGTCTACCAAGAGCGCACCAGTCCGGAATTTTTACAATTGTGCTGGAAATCAAGAAGATGCATGCCAAAATCAAGAAAGGAATCATTGGGAAATCTTCTCCAATGATTACTTGCAACAGCGCATGGGATCATGGAGCTGATAAAAGATGAGTTGGCAAGGCAGTTAAGATTTTCCTAATTCCAGAAGGATACGTGGATTGCAGAGAGGTGCCAGAAGCATGCAAGGCATTTTTGTCTGTAGAATGAGTGGAGCAGAGAAGAAAGAGACAGAGCTCCTAAGCAAAGAAAGCTATAAAAGGAAGCAGAGACATCAGAAATAGAGTTAGATGGTTAGATGAGATCCATTAAGCTGTTGGTATTGAGCTCACTCTAAGCCTATTGTAATATTGTAATGCTTTTGAATATAGTTCTGAGTCTATCATATGTTTGAAGTCTTAAAAGGATGTGCATTACGCACTATGTTGTAGTTCTAAGAAGCTATCTAAAGAAGATATGAAGCTTTGTTGTTGTCGAATATAGTTTGCTTAATGTATATTCATAATAATAATAATAATAATAATAATAATTTATTTTTAAGGTCACGGCCAAGCCAGCACACCAAATTGGTGTATGAGACCCCCTTGTTTGTGGGACAAGGGACCCCCTCCGCCCAGCAATTTGACTAGTAAAGTCTATGAAGGTATACATACCCTACCCCCCTCTGGATTTGAACCTGTGACCTCTTAAGAGGAAACACATGTTCTTAACCATTGTGTGTTTGTGTTGAATGGAATGAAATGAATAATAAAGTTGTCACAGTTTTGATCTATTGTGTGTTTATCATGAGTTATTTGGATATGTGTGTGTATTGTTTTACTTAGTAGCACAGTAAGTCGTCGGATATGGAATGTATGGATGCTATCCCAGATGGATCCTGGTTTGTTTAATCCTTCATCCCCGTCACAAGACCTTATGGTCTCTGTGATCCCCTCTGCATCTCGGGTGAGACCTTCCTCAGCCTTGGCCGAGGATTGATATGTCGATGCTATGGGGTTTTTGTTGGTCAACTCTAGATGAACCCCGGGTCTAAACTCCCCAGTGTTAGGAAGGACGCACGCAAGCGTGGAATAAAATGCAGATATCTGGACAAACGAAATGGTGCGATATATGTAGACAGTGAGGCCATGTACCACCTCGTAGTCCAACTTTGCAAAAGTACCAAACGACGAACCATAATTCATTCTATGAGTTCTATAAATCTGTGGGGCATGATGTCAATAAATGTCGCTCACTCCAACTGATGCAAGATAATACACGCGATGCATTCCGAGTACAAGAAGAGTAGAAGGGTGGTGAGGGCGACGGTGCTAAAAGAGGTGGTCCCCGAGGTGGATATGGGCACGGTCGCAGCCGAGGATATGGCAAAGAGGGAGTTAGACCCCCCACTTGTTTCAATTGTGGAGAAATTGGTCATGTATCAAGGTTTTGTACCAAACTACAGGTCCTTTGTGCATACTGCTACAGTCCCAAGCATGTCACTGAAGATTGTCCCGACTTGTTAAAAAAGTGAGAAGACAAGAAGGTCAATTGCAACATGGTGCATGCAAAGCCACACAATAATAAGAAGATGACTGAGGAGGTTGATGTCAAGGTAATAACCCGAGGAGGAGCAGACTTTAAGCATGGTGAAGGCTCTGGTCAGAAGCCAGAAGAGAATATAAGGAAGGCAGCACAACCCCCCCCCCCCAAGTTAGATGTTTCCCAGCAAAAACANCCCCCCCCCCCCCAAGTTAGATGTTTCCCAGCAAAAACAGTTTTTGTGCGATGCGTAGAGAGCACTGGAAGAAAAAAGAGTGCACATGGAGCTGCAGCGCGCAACTCAGAGGTCACTTCAGGAGGCTTGGACCCGAGAAGAAATGAAAAAGGCAACACAAAGGTCATTGGAGGAAGCTCGGATCCGCGAAGGGGTACAACGGGCAATGCAGAGGTCGCTGGTGTTGATTTTTCTATGAGCAAGGTTCAGCATGAAGTTCATTCCATTTTTGCATTTTACTTAACCATAATCAATAATATTGCAGCAACCAAGATCACAAGAAGAAACACCATGCACAAGAACACAAGAAGTATCTTGGGAAACCCTTCTCAGCAAGGGAAGAAAACCCAGCCAAAATCCTTTGCTATATTCTTCAAGAGAAAGATCTTCACCAAAAACCTAGCACACAAGAGGGTGCTCAAACCCTATAGAACTAGCGCCCAAGAGAGGTGCACACTTTTCCCAAGAAGGTGTACTTGCTGAAATTTCCAAACTCACATGAAAGATATGATTCCTCAATGGGGAATTTACCATTACTTATATTAGACTTGACCTGTCAACAGAAGTGTTTATTGGCACAACTGGGCTGACCTCTCTATCTCATAATATAAATAATATTAACCTGATTAATTATCTTTTACATTAATTATCAATCACATTAAGGTGGGGCCGACCTGTACCCTTTACATTACAATTAGGGTTACGGGAAGGTCTGACTCTTGAACAATATAGCAAGGGATCTTGTACACCCACTAGTGCTCATCCACTAGGGGCACATCCATAGGGATGTCCATATCTCTAGCTCACTGCATTACACAGAAGAACCACTTCTTCACTAGTGCTCAACCACTAGGATCACGTTCACTTGTGCTCGTCCACAGGCACGTCCACTCAACAGATCTTCTTTCCCACTGCATTACACAGGAAAGTCATCTGGAGTTTCTCATCAACTCTTCTGCTCAGAGAAGGCTAATACAACATCTTCATTTCTGTTCTCATGACGATGCACCCAGCACTTTGGGATTTCACAAGTTCACCTTGTGCTCAGCCACAGGCACGTCAAACTCAGCAAATCTCCTTTCTCACTGCGTTACACAAGAGAATCATCTAGAGTTCTTCTCAACTCTTTGTAAGGAGGCCATCTCTACGTTCCAACTCTGTCTCATATAGGAACCACACACCCTTCTCAGGGGCTTTCTCTCAGGTTTGTAAGCTGGAGAATGTCTCACATAGTTGCAATCATCAACATCTCTCAGGTTTGTAAGCTGGAGAATGTCTCACATAGCTGCAATCATCAACACTCCCTCTGAGCTAGGGAGGCATTCTTCATCATGCCAAGTCTCACACAGATGTACTTTGAACTTTTTTCTTGGCTGTAGTCATCAACACTGCCTCTCAACTAGGGAGGTATTCTTCACCAAGTTAATTTGGTGAAGATGTCTGCACTCTGCCCATGTGTAGGAAGGTATTGCATGTGTACTATTTTCCTCTGCATTATATCTCTGATATAATGATGTTTTATCTCAAAATGTTTTTGATCTATCATGAAACACTCGGTTCTCAAAGAGATTTACACACGACTCTTGGTTATCATCATAGGATCCATCTCATGGTCATGTAAATCTGTCAAAAGCTTGTGAAGCCATATGGCTTCTCTCATTTGATGTTATATACTCTGCTTCTGTGGACTCAAGGCCACAGAGTTTTGTTTCCTCCTGCATCAGGAAATCATCGCAAACTTCACGGTAAGACAACCGGATGTGCTCTTTCGGTCCACTATACTCTCTACTCAATCTGTATAGGCATATCCTGCAAACTCAAATTCACACTGGAGGCATATCTCAAGCCATATCCAACTGTGCCTCATATATATCTCAATACATGCTTTACTGTTATCCAGTGAGTCTATCTCGACTGACTCATGGATTGACTAAGTACATTCACTGCATAGCATGAATCAGGTCTGGTGTTAACCCGATACATCAATGATCTAGTCAGTTGTGGATCAATCTCGTCTGAATCATCATCATTCATTTTCTTCAAATCCATCACGGTGTTTTTGCATTCTGTCATACTGAACTTCTTTTAATATTCCCGTTGTATGTTTTCCTTGACTTAGGAAAAATCTCATTGGTCCTCTGTCATACTTCTTCTCTTAAGTGGTGCATCATACTCATATCCTTCATCTCGAAATCAAGAGTCAAGGCTTACTTGTATCTATTAGAGTTTAAGCTATTATTAGGTTTCTTTTCAATTGACTAGATAACCATAGCATAGATAGGATCACTGAGAAATACACAATCACAAGAGACACATCATTTATCCTGGGAAACCCTCATGGGGGAGAAAACCCAGCAAAAGCTTCCTTAATATAGATAGTCAATACAACGCCAAGAGAATAAACCAAACACTACAGAAATTCCTCTCCCAAGTAATGCGCCTCTCTCTCTCTTCCTTCTTCTCCAACTACAGCTCCAAACTTGCGCTCTGATGATCAAGTGAGTGAGTGAACAAATGAGGCGCTAGCCTCCTTTATTTATACAATCTGGCAGGAACTAAAACAAAATGTCTTTTCACTGGCAGGGCCAACTTCTCTTTCTGGGTGGTTAGAACCACCTTAATTAATTATGGGGACCGAATTCTCATTTTGCTTTTTACAATTAGGGTTTGACCAATCCGCAAAAGGGGATTTGGTCATTTACAATGCCCAACATGATCAATCCACAAAAGGGGATTGATCTAATGAATAATACATCAATAATAAATAGAATACTCTTTGCAGTTACAATATTTCAACACTCCCCCTTAACAAGAAGGGTATTCTACAACAACATCAGGCGAGAGAGAGAGGGCAGCAACATTAACAGCATCTGGAACACTGACTGGCATATCTATAAATCATCGGAATTTTTTCTCATCATCATCGTTCACAGCATGAGGCTAGAGTAGTATCATCATCCTCATCAACATGAGGCTAAGGTAACATCATCATCATCTTCAGCGTGAGGCTAAAGTAACATCATCATCTTCTTTAGCATGAGGCTAAAGTAATATCATCATCTTCTTTAGCAAGAAGTTGAAGTGGCATCATCATCTTCAGCAAGAAGTTGAAGTGGCATCATCATCATCATCTGCATCAACATGGATTAGTATAACACTAATACATCATCATCATGAATAACAGCACAAGGCTGATACAATATCAACAACAACAATATCACAGCACAAAGGCTGGAGCATCATCAACAACAACAACATCACAGCACAAAGGTTGGAGCATCATCAACATCAACACTAGGTTGAGAGTCTTCAGCACGAGGCTGGCATCACAGCATGAAGCTGGCATCACAGCACAAGGATGGTAACACAACATCAGCAGCATGAAGCTGGCATCACAGCACTACGATGGCAACACATCATCAGCACGAAGCTGGCATCACAGCGCGAGGCTGGAAACACATCATCACAGCACAAGGCTGGCGACACATCATCAGCACAAAGCTGGCATCACAGCACGAGGCTGGCAACTTAACACTACTCCCCCTTTCGAGGGAGGTCCTTTCGGACTACACCAAGCTTATCTCGAAAGTGCTCAAACTTTACACGAGATAGAGGCTTGGTCAACACATCAGCAACCTGTTCATCTATGCTAACATAGTGGAGCCTTATGGCTCCCCTCTGCACCATATCACGGATGTAATGATATCGGATCTCTATGTGTTTCGACTCATCATGGAACACATGGTTCTCCATCATCTTTATCCAACTTGGTTATCACATAGAATCATGGTAGCTTCCATCTCCAGATCAAATAGATCTGTCAACAACATTCGAAGTCATATGGCTTCACAACTAGCGGAACATGCAGCAATGTATTCTGTTTCTGCCGTGCTGAGAGCAATACTTGATTGATTCCTACTCTGCCATGAAGTCATGGCTGACCTCAAACTAAAACAACATCCTGAAGTGCTCTTTTTATCAGAAACATTTCCAGCTCAATCTTGAATCGGTGTAACCACTCAGTCTGAAGTCGTGATCTCTAGTATACTAGAGACCAAAATCCAACGTACCCTTAAGGTATCTCATCATATGTTTTGCAACAACAATGTGAATACATCTGGGTTCTACCAGATACTAACTCAAGGCAAAACATAGATCTAGTCTGGTATTTGTCAGATACATCACTGAACCAATAGTCTATCTGTACAAAGTAGCATCAACCAATTCTGACGAGGTATCTACCAGGAGCTTCAACTTCGTTTCCATGGGTGTGTACATGGATTTATATTTCAAAATGTCAAAACTCTTCATTTTAACTACATACTTCCCTTGGATGAGGAAGATCTTTCTCTGTGCTCTGCCAAACTTCAAGACCTAAGAGATAATGCATTTAGGTCTTCCATCAAACTCTGTAGCGAGCTTCTTCTGCAATCTGTGATGAGCTTTTCTTCATCTTGTCAAGAATACATCATCTACATATAGTGGTAACATCACTGGCTCATCATTCATAACCTTGAGATAATAGTTAGAATCAACTTTACTCTTGGTAAGGCCCAAGCTTGTCAGGAAACTGTCAATTCTTCCGTACCAAGCTCTAGGAGCTTGCTTCAACACGTACAGAGCTTCCTTCAACCAGCAAACACGAGTCTTTCTATCTTCAATCTTCAAATCAAATTTTCTCATTACATTGTACCAATATGGTACACTTGCTCAGCTGCAACTCAATCTGCACAATCATGTGCTAGTTCTATGTACTTTCTGCAAAGCACTATCTGTGTCACTGTCTGGGAGTATGTCCTCTACTCTCTCTGCAATTGTTCCTTTTGGAACTGGGACTCTGCACTTGCAGCTACTCTGAAGATGAGAATGGTTGCTCCATTCTCACTATGACTGCTGAAATCTGTGAGTAACTCCTCTTATTCTATCACAGCAACAGCTTCATCTGAAACTGAGAGTGGATCTGTTATCCCCGATATCTAGGGATAACTAGGAGATCATGTCTCGAGGCCCACATGATCCCAGACATGGAGTACGAGAGCAGATTGACTTGAGCATGGC
>JASDQU010682677.1:35634-51013 GCA_032191745.1 Picea mariana | reverse complement strand
AACCCAGCAAAAACTTCCTTATCATAAATTGCCAATACAATGTCAAGAGATAACTCAAACCAATACAGATAGTCCTCTCCAAAAGATGCGCCACTCTTCTCCCTCTCTCCAACTGGTAAGTTGCAGCTTGCCTCTTTGAAAATGAGCAAGTGTGTTGTGTGATAAAGTGAGGCGCTAGCCTCTCTATATATACAAGACTGGCACGTGTGAGGGGGCTTTACTGGCAGGGCCGACCTCTCACTCTGGGTGGGTAAACCCACCTTTAATTTAATTTTGGGTCTCAATAATAACTGTTGGGGCCGACTTCTTATTCTGCCTATTACAATTGTCCGATGACCAATCCGCAAAAGGGGATTTGGTCCTAATACAATTACCGACATGATCAATCCACAATGGGGATTGATCCTATGAATAATATAACAATAATAATAAGAATACTCTTTGCAGTTACATTATTTCAACACACTACACCTTACCCTTTGTTACCCTCCAAGTTGCACTAGGACGGACTTGCAGTTGAGCTGCCAAAGTTGAACAATTACTTGTTCAAATTCAGAGTTCAGAAGTCCAACCGACCATTATGGCCCTTCAACTTCTTCTTCTTTTTCTTCATCAAGCATTGTCCATACCCCCATGGGGAAATTGTAATAAAATGAGCTAGCATGGTGACCTTCTTATGTAAAAGGCTTAGCTCCCTAAGACTTTATCATGAGTGCATACTCTACAGTGTTTTTTTTACTTGTTAATTATATCTTGTTGCATAAGCGAGTTATAATTTCTAAGTTTTTTCATTCATTACCTCCAAAGTTTGAGTGTGTACTGACGGTTAGGCCTTAGTAAGTTGTCTAAGTCTAGTGTCTAATGTATGTTACCATGCTAGTCATTATTTTTGAGTCTTATGGACATTGCACTAAGTCCCCCTTAAGATTTTTTAATTTTAATAAGTCGTAAAAATTCCCACAAAACAAGATTTTTACTTTGTAATTTGATGTAACTTTTAAAAAGTGCCCTAGTACCCCTTTTTTTAGAGTAAAAATTGACTTTTGCTCATCAAAAATGAATTTTACTCACAAAAAGGTGAAAAAAAGACAAAAAATCAATATTGCTAAATTTTAGGGAACATCTTAGGGACATGTTTTGAGTCAACTCACCCTCTCTCCTTGTTCACTAAATGTTAGTAGCACTTGAGGGAGAGTTAGTGGCAGTTCAAACTAGAGTGAAGTGAAGTGGGAGGACATCCCAAGAAGGGGGTGTGCACCACCTCAAGCACATGGCGCATTATAAGAGAGGGGCGCACATCCCAAGGAGGCTACCACCTCCCTATGGTTATGTGTCACCTCCTCCCTTCATTTGAGTTGGTTGACTTGTGGCACCTCTCTTGAGTCTTCTTAAGAGGTGGCAACCATCTACCTCTCCACATGGTTTACTCCACATGGGGAAATGCGCCATCTCTCCTTGGGAATTGCTCTCGGTTTATTATTTAAGTAAGTCTTCTCCTCCTCGTTGTTTTAGTTGGAGCCTGGGGAAAGTGTTGAAGATTACAGTTGCGTCAGATATCCTCCAGGACACAAACTGAGTGAGTCGGCCTGTGAGAGAGTCCATGAGTTGGGTGTGCCCATGAGATGGGTGTGTCATTCCTCTCTGAGACTGAGATGGAACATTGTGTGCCCCTGTGTGGGGAGGATTCCCATGAGATGGGTGTGTCATTTGAGATGAAACGATGTGTACCCCTATGAGGGGTGAAGGTGCCCATGTGATGGGTGTATTGTTCTCCTCTGTGTAGAGAGTTGAGACGATGTGGTACTCCAGATGATTCTCCTATGAGACTCAGTGAGATAGAGATCTGTTGAGTAGGACGTCCATGTGGCTGAGCATAGGTGGACATGACCCTAGTGGCTGAGCACTAGTGAGTGTGTGTCCAGATGATTCTCCTGTGAGACTCAATGAGATAGAGATCTGTTGAGTTGGATGTCCCTGTGGCTGAGCACAGGTGGACGTGCCCCTAGTGGTTGAGCACTAGTGGGTGTGTGAGATCCCTTACTATATTGTCTAAGAGTTAGATTTACCTGTAACCCTAATTGTGATGTAAAGGGTACAGGTCGACCCCACCATAAAGTGAAAGATAATTAATGTAAGAGATAATTAATATGGTAATTATTAATTATAATCTAAGTTATTGAGGTCGGCCCTGTTGTGCCAATAGACACCACTTTTGATGTGTCCAGTCTAGTATAAATAAAGGTGATTTCCCCATTGAGGAAAAACAACACACATGTGATTTTGGAAATTTCAACAAGTACATCTTCTAGGGATGAAGTGCACACCTCTCTTGGGTGCTAGTCTTCTTAGTTTTGGAGAACACCCTTTTGTGTGCTAGGTCTATGGTGTGGGAGGTCTTTCTCTTGAGAATTAGCAAAGGATTGTTGGGTTTTCTTCCCTTGTAGAGAATGGTTTCCCAGGATATTTATTTTGTTCTTGTGCAAGGTATTTCTTCTTGTGATCTTGGTTATTGCAGCAATTGCTAATGGTGTAGCTGCATTAAAGCAGTCGTCCTTCACTTTCTGCAATTTCGTATGGCCCTCTAGGGTTTTCTGGAATTACGTACGGCCCTCTCCTTTTGGGTGATTTCAGCACCTTACACTTGGACGTTGGGGCTGAAAATTGGACAGGAGTGTACGGCCTCCTTCAGCGCACCTCCGGAGACTCTCAAAGTGAATTTCCGAGCATTTTAAATTTTTGGCCCTAGGGTTTCGCAATTTTATGTAGAAAGTTCAGAATTAGGGTTTTTGCAGCTCATTGAAGGAGCTTTTCAGCTCACCAATGTTATTCTAAATTTCAAGGCTTATTGTTGGCAATCATAAGCTCAACAAAACCTAAGGTTGCTAGCCTAGCCTACCTGTTAGGTATTCTAGCCCAGTTGGCAAGGGTTTGTGAAGAATCCGAAAATATGATGAACAGAACCTTGGTGGAAGATAGGCTTGATGGATCAAGCAACTTCAGGAAGTCAAGACTTCAAGTCACCTTTGAAGAGGAAGACTTATTATGGGTGATACAAAAAGGTTTACCAAAGACAGCTACCGATGAAGAGAAGGAAGAAAGGAAGGAAGATGATGTCAAGGCAAGGAAGATAATCTTCTACTCAGCTCTTACATTGAAGGGCCAGCTTCAAAATATCAAGATGACAAAAGGTGACACCGTTGTTATCTTCCTCATGAAGATGTCAGAGATTAGAGATCAACTAGGTGCCATTTAAGAATTCATATCAACACTCTCAGGGATGCACTTGTATATGTTATTTGTATCGTTGTCATGAGGTGACTTGCAAGAGGAAGGAACCTTTGTTGCAATCATGGATCCAGAGGGATCTCAGTGCATTCAGAGAAACAACACACTGGAAGTGAAGACTCCAAATTTGATTGTTTTAACTATCATGCCTCTAACCTACATTTCTAAGTTTGCTACATTACAAGTAGGCGATGTAGTTGTGACAACAATCCTTAAATTGTTTTGATTCTAGAGATGTACTCATTATTCTCCTCTACGAGATATTCTTGTCTTGTTTCCTTTCGTTTGTTTTCCTGTTCTAGGCAGGTTAACAACAAAGGAAGATGTTTATCCTTCAAACTTCAGAGGGAGTCATTTAAGCAGAGAGGAAGAACAGAACCATCATCAAGGCAACCAAAGCGATGATACATGATCAGAGTCGACCTATGAGTCTATGGGCAGAAGCATGCATGACAGTAGTATATGTTCAGAACAGGAGACCTCGCCAGATTTTGAAGAACATAATGTTGATGATTACAGCTACGTAAGACATCCTCCAGGACACAGACTGAGTGAGTCGGCATGTGAGAGAGCCCATGAGTTGGGTGTGCCCATGAGATGGGTGTGCCCATGAGATGGGTGTGTCGTTCCTCTCTGAGATGGAGATGGAACATTGTGTGCCCCTGTGTAGGGAAGATTCCCATGAGATGGGTGTGTCGTTTCTCTCTGAGACGGAGATGGAACGTTGTGTGCCCCTGTGTAGGGAAGATGCCCATGAGATGGGTGTGTCGTTTGCAATGAAACGATGTGTACCCATGTGAGGGGTGAAGGAGCCCATGTGATGGGTTTATTGTTCTCTTTTGTGTAGAGAGTTGAGACGATGTGGTACTCCAGATGATTCTCCTGTGAGACTTGGTGAAATAGAGATCTGTTGAGTAGGATGTCCCTGTGGCTGAGCACAGGTGGACGTGATCCTAGTGGTTGAGCACTAGTGAGTGTGTGTCCAGATGATTCTCCTGTGAGACTCAGTGAGATAGAGATCTGTTGAGTTGGACGTCCCTGTGGCTAAGCATAGGTGGATGTGCTCCTAGTGGCTGAGCACTAGTGGGTGTGTGAGATCCCTTGCTATATTGTCTAAGAGTTAGATTTCAAGATTTTCCAGGTCCTATCAAGCTTCCAACTAGGTCTGTCTTTGACCTCAAGTTGGCTCTAAGTTTCAACTATCAATGAAGGTTTTGTTGTTGTTTTAGGACAGCCAACACTTCAGGAACTTCTTGCTGAATTGTTACGGTTACATTCACAATTTTAGGTGCTCTAGCATGTAGTTTTAGTCACCAAGGATTAGCACATGCATACTAAAATAAATGTAACACACCTAGAGATCTTTACAGCTGAAAATAAAGCAGTTCTAAACTCTAACACACATGAAAATGTACATAGGTATTTTTGGTCAACATGACCCTGTATAAAAACCCCTCGGGTAAAACCAATTTGGAATATATGTCTATATATGAGGAGAATAGATGGTGGAATACAGCAAGTACAAAATATAGATGAACCTAATACAATAGCAGCTTGATCCAAGCTAAAACATGAGTCCAAAAGAAGCAAGAGTGCCCTAGGATGGTGCGCCCCCCAGAAATGTTGCCAAGGCCACTGAAATGGAGCCAAATGCCAACTGGAAGCTCTGAACAGGAAACCCTTCCACAGTACTCTGATATTGAAGTGTAACCTCCCTCTCAAACAGACCTCACTGCAAACTAAGCTCTCTCAAACCTCCCCACTAATGATGATCCCTCCTCCTCAAGTGTGCCCTCTTCAGAACTGGAAGCTCCTCAATAAATAAACAGGGCACTAAGCCTCCATGAGCCCTCCATGCAAGGAGGCGCCAAAGCTTTCCTCTCCCAATGCCTGAAACCTCATCCTCTTGCTCTCTCTCAAACTCTTGGAGTGAACAAATGAGTGAATGACCTCTCCTTTTCCCCTTGCGCCCTCCTTTAGGATGCATAAGGAAACCTAAAAGTTGGGTGGATGAGATCATCTCATCTCATGCCTAATCAATGGTTGAGATCATCTCATCTAAATCTCAACTCAAAACCCACTTTACTTAAGTTTCCATAGTTTCACTTTATGTCTATTAATTCACCCACTTTGTGAATTAATTGTCACTTTAGGCTAAAATGACCAAATTTCACTTTTGACTTAAATCTCCTAAGTCAAAGTGAAATTAGACATAAAGTACATGGTACAAAGTACAAAGTACTTCCCTCATGTGTTTCAGCTCACAAACACAAGGGAACCACTTTCCAAGGTACCCAAATCTCAACATTCCCTCTTACCGAGGAAAGTGCCCGTCACCACCAACATCATCCCTATAGTGGACATGGTTGCCTCCTGGCATATACTCGGTGAGTATGGCTATACCCTGATCAATGAAAGTAGTCTGACACAGATCTGTTCAATCTGTGTGATCTATAGATGGAAGTGTCTCTCCACCTATCCAAGATCACCTAGATCTTGGCATCACACCAAAGATCTCCACCTTGGTCTCCCACCAAGGATTTCTACCTCCTGGCATCTCGCCAATGGTCACTACTCTTGGCATCTCACCAAAAGTCGCTCTCTTGGCATCTCACCAAGAGTCTCCCCCTCTTGGTATCTCACCAGGAGTACCTGGATCTCGACATCTCACCAAGATCCTCAACTTGGACTCTCGCCAAGTAGCTTCCACCTGAAGTGGATCCAAAACCTGATCTGACCGTCTTTATGGTGCCCTGTCGCTCCTCCTCATCAATCTTTGATGCTCTGAAGCCCCTGCACCAACCCTCTGTCTTGGCAACTCTGAAACTGAAGTTGTCCCAGGTGGACCAGTCACCCCATCTAAAGATGGTGTCCAAGGACATTGAGTCTGATCTCCCTCTGAATCAGTGCTATGAGTCAGTCGGTCCTCCTCAACTCTATCTCCCCATCTGATGTTGGATGGTGTAATAACAGACAAGGAACTGGTGAATGCACACTCTCTTGCAAATTGTACATCGAACTCAAGCTCCTTTGTTGTCGCTGCTGACACATCCTGTTGTTTCTTCTTCTTCTTAGGACACTATCCTGCATAGTAACCCATCTCTCCACAAGCAAAGCATCTCACTGTGCTCATGTCTCTCTTCGTCCCACTGCTACTCTCTCCTCCCTGTGGTGGGGCCCCAAACTTGGGACCCTGTCGACCTCCCCGATCGGTCTTCTTCTTGCCCTTTGTCCAAAGAGCAAGATCCTCATCACTCTGCACTGTCTGCTGTTGATGTTGTCTAGAAGCCTCTGCCACAAGTCTAGTCTCCTCCTGAACGAAGTCATCCCACATCCTCTCCCGTGTGGCCATAACCTCCCTGGCAACAATGCCACGAACGAATGGACCCCATGGTTTGGTAAAGTTGTTTAAAGCATTCCTCACCATATAATTGGGTTCCACCACCTCTCTGACGGCTCCAAGCTCGTCTCTGATCTGGGTGTAATGACCAAGGAAGGAAGTAACCGACTCATCCTCGAGCATGTGAATGCCCCTCATTCGATCATGAAGAACCATCTTTCGGTTCTCATTAGAGCTCTAATAAAGCTTACATAGAGATGCCCACATCTCATATGCATAAGCTTTCCCGGTCAAGTGGGGAATGATGTGATCCCTCACTGAATCACATATGGTCCTCTTTGCCTTGTTTTTCCTCTTCTTGAACTCTGCCAACAAGATGGGGGCAGTACCAGGAATAACAGGAACAGACGTCTCAACTATATCCCATAGTTCGAGGTCCTCTAAGACAAAGACGATCCTCACCTTCCAAGGCAACCAGTTGCTAGCTCCAGCTAGCCTATCCTTCGCATGCATATGAGATGATGACATGCCTGTCAAACTGCACTCCAACTGCAAAGGAACGTTGCCTCACTCCTGTCAACACATGTGTGAAAAGAGGCAAGCGAACACCAACCTCACTCCTAGCAATATAGGTGTGAAAAGAGGTCGTGAAATACAGCATCACACCTGTCCACGCATGTGCGAAAAAAGATTGTCCAAACTGTGCACAAACTGCTCTACAATCCTCTACAAAATTCTGCCAACAAGCAGCCACTAAACAGTGTCAATGGTTGTCCACAAAATCTGCCAAGAAGATGTATATAACAGCCCACTCATATGTTGTTCAAAGTTCAAACTACTCAAAAATCAGCCACCTCAGCTCTGATACGGTCCTATCAAGCTACCAACTAGGTCTGTCTTTGACCTCAAGTTGGCTCTAAGTTTCAACTGTCAATGAAGGTTTTGTTGTTGTTTTAGGACAGCCAACACTTCAGGAACTTCTTGCTGATTTGTTACGGTTACATTCACAATTTTAGGTTCTCTAGCATGTAGTTTTAATCACCAAGGTTTAGCACATGCATACTAAAATAAATGTAACACACCTAGAGATCTTTACAGCTGAAAATAAAGCAGTTCTAAACTCTAACACACATGAAAATGTACACAGGTATTTTTGGTCAACATGACCCTGGATAAAACCCCCTCGAGGAAAACCAGTTTGGAATATATGTCTATATATGAGGAGAATAGATGGTGGAATACAACAAGTACAAAATATAGATGAACCTGATACAATAGCAGCTTGATACAAGCTAAAACACAAGTCCAAAAGAAGCAAGAGCGCCCTAGGATGGTGCGCCCCCCAAAAATGCTGCCAAGACCAAAATGGAGTCAGATGCCAACTAGAAGCTCTGAACAGGAAACCCCTCCACAGTACTCTGATATTGAAGTGTAGCCTCTCTCTGAAACAGACCTCACTGCAAACTAAGCTCTCTAAGACCTTCCCACTGATGATGCGCCCTCCTCCTCAAGTGCGCCCTCCTCAGAGCTGGAAGCTCCTCAATAAATAAACTAGGCACTAAGCCTCCATGAGCCCCAAGCAAGAGCGCACTAGGATGGTGCGCCCCCCAGAAATGCTGCCAAGACCACCCGATGCAATGAGTGCTAAGTGGACTTTTCTTACATGGGAATTATTGGTCAGTTGCGACTAATACTCATGGATATGGGTCATAGATTAATGACTTACACTACGCAGTTAATCCCGAAAATGATATCTAATATGTTGCACTACGAAAACCCCTCTATACTTAAATAATAAGAGTGAAGAGAGCTCTAGCTGGATAGTTCATAAGGCACAATACTTGCTAAGGTTTTGCAAATGGGGTAGCAAGCTAAGTGGGCTTGATTGTGGGGAAAAACTCCATAGTTAAGCGTGCTTGAGCCAAAGGCGTCTTGGGATGGGTGACCACCTGGAAAGTCCTGGTTACCGGGTGTAAGCCCCGGAAGTGATGATTGATGTTATGCGATTCATTTCGTTGGTTTCAATCCCATTTCTTCACCCCTGTGAGCATCACCCGATGCAATGAGTGCTAAGTGGACTTTTCTTACATGGGAATTATTGGTCAGTTCCGACTAATACTCATGGATATGGGTCATAGATTAATGATTTACACTACGCAGTTAATCCCGAAAATGATATCTAATAAGACCACTGAAATGGAGTCAAATGCCAACTGGAATCTCTGAACAGGAAACCCCTCCACAGTACTCTGATATTGAAGTGTAGCCTCCCTCTCAAACAGATCTCACTACAAATTGAGCTCTCTAAGACCTCCCCATTGATGATGCGCCCTCCTCCTCAAGTGCGCCCTCCTCGGAACTGGAAGCTCCTCAATAAATAAACTAGGCACTAAGCCTCCATGAGCCCTCCATGCAAGGAGGTGCCCAAGCTTTCCTCTGCCAATGCCCAAAACCTCATCCTCTTGCTCTCTCTCAAACTCTTGGAGTGAACAAATGAATGAATAACCTCTCCTTTTCCCCTTACGCCCTCCTTTAGGATGCATAAGGAAACCTAAAAGTTGGGTGGATGAGATCATCTCATCTCATCCCTAATCAATGGTTGAGATCATCTCATCTAAATGTCAACTCAAAACCCACTTTACTTAAGTTCCATAGTTTCACTTTATGTCTATTAATTCACCCACTTTGTGAATTAATTGTCACTTTAGGCTAAAATGACCAAATTTCACTTTTGACTTAAATCTCCTTAGTCAAAGAGAAATTAGACATAAAGTACATGGTACAGGGTACAAAGTACTTCCCTCATGTGTTTAGAACCTCACAAACACAAGGGGACCACTTTCCAAGGTACCCAAATCTCAACAAGATTTACCTGTAACCTTAATTGTGATGTAAAGGGTACAGGTCAGCCCCACCATAAAGTGAAAGATAATTAATGTAAAAGATAATTAATATTGTAATTATTAATTATATTCTGAGATATTGAGGTCGCCCTTGTTGTGCCAATAGACACCACTTTTGATGTGTCCAGTTCAGTATAAATAAAGGTGATTTCCCCATTGAGGAAACACAACACACATGTGATTTTGGAAATTTCAGCAAGTACATCTTCTAGTGCTGAAGTGCGCACCTCTCTTGGGCACTAGTCTTCTTGGTTTTGGAGAGCACCCTTTTGTGTGCTAGGTCTATGGTGTGGGAGGTCTTTCTCTTGAGAATATAGCAAAGGATTGTTGGGTTTTCTTCCCTTGTTGAGAAGGGTTTCCCAAGATATCTCTTGTGTTCTTGTGCATGGTATTTCTTCTTGTGATCTTGGTTATTGCAGCAATTGTTAATGGTGTAGATGCATTTGTCTATTGTTCAAGTAAATGCTAAAATTGAAATAAACCTCATGCTTGAGCCTAGCATAGTGAAAATTCAACAGAAAGAATGCTTGTATTGTATTGAAATTGTTGTAACGCTTTTGAGATTTGAATAAAAAGACTTTGGAGGTCAATGGTAGATGATGCTGTTTGTGTGGATGCAATTTGTTCATGTATGGTCATTTGAGGTATTTGTAGATTAGTTTCTTTCCATTCTAATTTCTTAAAGTGTCCCTTGGATGTAAGATCTCTTAAACTAGGTTGTTTATTTGATTTTGCTATCGTTTACATTTGCAATTGTAGATTTACATGTTTTATTTATGCTAATATACATGTTATCTAGATTTCATTTCTAGGGAATTTCCATATTTAACAAAATTGGTTGGCAAGATGTGTCTTAGTCTCACAGGTTCTCAAGTTTGGAGAGGTGTTAACCCTTAGATTTTCTCCCTTGAAAATCTTGCGGGTTAAGAGCAAGCATGCACTATTTTGGCTGGCATTCTGAGATTCTCCCAAAGTTTAGCACTTTTGTTGAGCAAGAGGTTAGTTCCTATCAAAGGTAGGTATATGATCGGTACAGGGTTATTTTGTTCAGAGTTAGAGTTAGCTTGGTTTCCCATGCATTTGAGAGAGATGTTTACATACAGCAGATGTCCCTACTTTTTAGGAGACAGGGTTTGAGTGGGTCTCTTGACAATTTGGAGCAGTTCTGAGCATACAGGGATGGTCCTTGCATGATTCTAGGCCTGATAGCACTTTTCTAGGCAACATGCAAGGGCTTTCTATTTTTAGCAGTTTGAGCTTCAGGCCCCAGATTCAAATTCAGAGCACATATTATTGATCCTTGAGACATTCTGAGTCTTTTGGACCTTTTTTGGGATGATTTGATACATATTTATATTTTTAGTAGGTTGAGCACCAGGGCTCGCAAGTCGATTCGAATTGTGGATTCAGATTCCTTGTGGAAAATCGAATCCAATGAGTATAATACCATGGACATGTGAGGACTTTGTATTTTTAGCAGTAAACACATGATGGTGGTCTCCTAGTCATTCCAAGCATTTGTGGAGAGTTTGGGTTAGTTTCGACAAGTTTCAAATTTTTGGGACCAGATGGCTATTTTTGGAAATTTCTACTTTTAGCAGTCATCATCTCTAGCACTGACAACTGGCAAGCTCATTTCGAAATGTGGCAGAGTATCAAAATGATGTTGCATCTACATGGCATCATGGACCAAGGGCGCATTTTCCAAGGATTATGTATTAAATGAGAATTAATTAAGCTAAAGAGGTGGTGCATGGGTGAGCTGGCGTTGTCTAGATAAAGTTTAGCCACTCAAGGCTAATTTTTCTCACTCTATTCTTCTCACTTTCCATGCAACCAATTTCTAAAAATTCTCCATAAATTGCTTTTAAACGCAAAATTTCTAAATTTTAAAAAATCCCTAAAAAATAGGGTGAATTTCCCTTTAACTCATAACTCCCTCATCCCTTGGCCAAATTTAGCAATGTAACATGCATTGGAAAGCTAAAATTATCCTCCCCACACTCTCACTGATAACTCACCCATGTGCATTACTCACTCACACTTATTCCCTCATGCGCATTAATTCCTAAATTTCTCACTCACACTTATTTTCTTATGCGCATTAACTCCTATTTTCTTCACACTCCACTCCTATATATTGGATGGTCTTCATTGATTATTGGTCGGATATTGCAGCAACTAGCATACTTTCTCTCTCTCACTCTTCTCTCTTGTTCTTAGTCTAGTTACTCTTCTTTGAGCAAAGTGATCATTGTACCAGTTGTGGACCTGTCAATTGTGGCGCAACTAACCCTCTTGCAAGCCTATCAATAAAGAAATTTTATGTTTGTGTTCTAGCCTTGTTTCTTGATGGTACTTTGTGAATTTTTGCAATTAGATGAGTTGTTTTTCTTGCTGTTCATTGTAGTTTAATTGATCTTTTGAGAAGTTTCTTTCTCTATTTGAGGATCCCTCCAAGCAAAGAAACTATTTTTCCCAAATGTTTTGGACAGTTTTAACTCGTTGTCCAAAACATAACAGCAATTGTTTTTTGTCATCAAATGCAGAAAATCAGACTTAGGACAGTGGCAAATCACTTTAGGGACTCCCCCCTGAGGCTAGCAAGCACTAGCCCAAACGGAGAGGGGTCTAGCCTGTGACAATTTGGGGCTTTTCTCCTTGAATTAGCCAAGTTTTCATCGCTGAAATATCAGATTTATCAGCTCAATTGAAAGGTCGAAATTTGTGCTCACAAGAGGTGAAGCATTCGAGTGCAATACTTCACACATTTTCAAGCCCCTTTTTTGAAGCAAAAATCCCTCAACCTTCCCTCAAAGGACTCCATAGCCTAAGGATTCATCTTGAGCAAGATCTTTTCTCCTTCTCTTTCTCAAAATCTTAAAATATTCTTCTCCTTAGTTACTTTTATGCATGCAAGATTCAAGCTTGTCATTTTCAAGTTAAATTCAAAAGCAACTTATCATCGCATGCTAAATACAAGTTAGATCCAGATTTCATTTATAAAAGGTTTCATTTTCAATAGATCTAGCTTGTGTAATCCATTCTTTTAGCTAAATTTTAAACCAAAATTTCAAGGCTAGAAGATAGATAAGATTTTTGAGCTTTCAACTTCATATTTGGAAAGTCTTAGTGCCAATTGTTTGCTGTCCTAAAACAGCAAACAAAAGACACTAAGGAAGCTACCATTTAGCTTGCTTTCCTTGGTAAATTTTGCTAATTTTGCATAGTTTTAACTGAGTAAGTTTTGGGCTTTTACTAACATTGTTTGAAGACACATTCAAAGTATTTTTAGGCATCTTCTACCATCTTTAGCTTGCTGTTTTTGCAGGTTTGGCGAACAGATAGGAGGAGACTGCCCGTTTTTCGAGGATTTGGTCCATCCAGGACCCTCGGAAGCACCTCCCCTCTCATCATAAAAAAAATTATGAAACTTGTAAGCTTGTTGGTCCTGATTCTATAAAAGATTACAAGCATTCCCAAAAGAAGTTGTAACCATTAATAAAATCATTGGGCTACTCAGCGCCTAGTTTCATTCCCCCTTGGGGGGAACGGTGTCCTTGTTGTGATTGGCTCCTTTTCCTTATGCTTTTGCTATCATTTACTAACATAAGGATAAAATAAACACACACACTACAAACATTTCAATTTCTAGATTAGATTAGAATAGTTTCTTTTTCAGTCATTTCAGTTTTGCAAAGAGTAATAAACCATCCCCTCAACATCCCTATTATGCTCTGATCCCTTGCGAGCCTAGCTTGATCTAGGGGACCCATCAGAACGGGAACTGGTCAGTGTGGATTTGAGGCAGGCATTGAACCTTGTGCCTCCCTCAAAGTATCCTAAAGCCACTTGGGCTTCCTCCTCTCTGAAGTAGTGTCCCGTGGAGGGGACTCTCCCTGCTCAACCCCATCACCTAAAGACAGTGACGCTGAAGTAGAATCTGGAGAAATCGATCCTGAAACTTGTGGACCAGTAACCTGTGATCCTGACATCTGTGGCCTTGTAACCTATGGACCAATCGTCACCGAAACCGGTGGTCCCAAACTCTGTGTCACTGAAGTCTGTTGTGGACTCACTTGAATTCAAGGTGCTGACTGCTCACCCCTCTTTGTCCCTCGTGACTTCCTAAAGGCTCCATCCTCCTCAAATCTCACATCCCTTCTCAAAATTGTCTTCCTCAAGGAAGGGATGTATATGCAGAAAGCCTTTGAAGTCTCGCTATGCCCAACAAAGATCCCCTTCTTTGTCGTGGGTTCTAGCTTTGTCCTCTTCTCAGAAGGGACATGTGAATATGTAAGGCACCCAAAAACCTTGTGCCTCCCTCAAAGTATCCTGAAGCCACTTGGGCTTCCTCCTCTCTGAAGTAGTGTCCCATGGAGGGGACTCTCCCTGCTCAACCCCATCACCTGAAGACAGTGACGCTAAAGTAGAATCTGGAGAACTCGATCCTGAAACCTGTGGACCAGTAACCTGTGATCCTGACATCTGTGGCCTTGTAACCTATGGACCAGTCGTCACCGAAACTGGTGGTCCCGAACTCTGTGTCACTGAAGTCTGTTGTGGACTCACCCGAATTCGAGGTGCTGACTGCTCACCCCTCTCTGTCCCTCGTGACTTCCTAAAGGCTCCATCCTCCTCAAATCTCATATCCCTTCTCAAAATTGTCTTCCTCAAGGAAGGGATGTATATGCGGAAAGCCTTTGAAGTCTCGCTATACCCAACAAAGATCCCCTTCTTTGTCGTGGTTTCTAGCTTTGTTCTCTTCTCAAAAGGGACATGTGAATATGTAAGGCACCCAAAAACCCTAAAGTGCCCCACCTCAAGCTTCTTCCCAGAGAAAGCCTCCTCAGGAGTCATACTCCCCACTGCTCTGTGTGGACTCCTGTTCTACAGATAAACTGCAGTGTAGCATGCCTCAGCCCAAAGAAAAAGTGGCAGCCCCTAATCAAGTAACATGGCTCTCGCAACCCCAACTCTGGCCATGTTCTTCCTCTCAACAACCCCATTTTGTTGTGGGTTGTAAGGAACAGTCAACTCTCTCCCGATGCCCTCTCCTGCACAAAATTCCATGAACTCCTTGGAGGTATACTCACCCCCATTTGTCTATTCTCAGAACTCTAATTTTCTTCCCAGTCTAGTTCTCCACAAGAGCTTTGAACTCTTGGAATCGATTGAAGACATGTCCTTTGGTCTTCATGAAGAAAATCCAAGACTTCCATGAGAAGGCATCAATGAATATGACATAGTATAAACAACCAGTCAAAGATGTCGAAGACATCGAGCCACATACATCAGAATGAATAAGAGCAAGGATACCTGCTGCTCTACTGTCACTGCTTGGAAAAGCAGTCTTGGTGTACTTTCCCAAAGCACACCCCTTGCACAACTCCTAGTGCTCTGTATTGATATCTGGAACTCCACTCACAATCTCTCTCAATATCTTCAGAGCCCCATGATGCAAATAAGCCATCCTCTTGTGCCATAGCTCACAAAGATCACTGCTGCTGGTAGAATGACATAATGCACTCCCTGGCTGGAACATGAGCTTGTACAACTTCTCATGTTGAGTCCCAATCACCTTGGCCGAAGTGATACTAGAACCCTTGGGGAATAGGAGCACCTGCCCATCATGGAACAACACCTCATAACCCCTCTCCTCAATAGCAGAAACTAAAACCAAGTTCTTCTTCAAGCCAGGAACATATAGGACCTCTCTCAACAACATGGGAGGTAGAGACTCCCTTTGAAAAGATACTGTCCCACTACCAACTGCCTTGACCACTCGGTCATCTCCAAGCACTACCTCAAGATCACCAATCTGAGTAAGATCTGTCAAGTGCTCACGAAC
>JASDQU010682676.1:21820-33448 GCA_032191745.1 Picea mariana | reverse complement strand
CAACGAGATAGTGAGGAAATGAGAAGAACACCCCAATGGTCAAAGGCAGGAGAGGCTTTGAGGCTCGGGAAAGAGGTCTTGGAAGGTGGGAGATGGTTGTGAAGGTTGTATCCCTGCAAAACAATGTTAGAACACCAAAACAAGACAATATGTTGTAATATAAGCCTCAAAACCTAAGGGGAATCAACAAGATAAGCTTGCTGTCCCAGAACTGCAGCATATATCAGATTTATATCAGCAATAAGAAAGCTATAACAGCTGCACAATTAACCATCAAAAGCATAAAAAATTTATTGGACAATGGAGCACTAAACAAGGTAAGCAATTATCCAACATCCAAGCACAACCTTTGATGGCAATTTAGGGCTGTAAAAAGATTTTTTAAGAAGTTTATAACAGCAGCCTTATGGCTGTAGCAAAGGTTTTCTACAACAGCAAATTCCAATCCCAAAAATCCATAATTAAACCGTCAAGATGATGGACAATGAGTAGCTGAACAAAAGTACAAGTTTACAAGGTATTTTGGCGGTTGGCAAGTGAGTAATGAGTGAAAGAAAGGTGTTTTCTAAAGCCCTAATGGCTGTAGCATTAGATTTATGACAGCAACAATAATACTTTGGCTAAATGAGATGCCCTAGTGGCTCAAGTAGGCATGTAAAACATACAATTGATTGCACTTTGAACCAAATCAATATCTCGTTAAATCACATTTTCCAATGCAAGTAATTTAGCAATTATCCAACATCCAAGCACAACCTTTGATGGCAATTTAGGGCTGTAAAGAGATTTTTTCAGAAGTTTATAACAGCAGCCTTATGGCTGTACCAAAGGTTTGCTACAACAACAAATTCCAATCCCAACAATCCACTAGTAAATCGTCAAGATGATGGACAATGAGCAGCTGAACAAAAGTACAAGTTTACAAGCTATTTTGGCGGTTGGCAAGTGAGTAATGAGTGAAAGAAAGATGTTTTCTGCAGCCCTAATGGCTGTAGCATTAGATTTATGACAGCAACAAGAATACTTTGGCTAAATGAGATGCCCTTGTGGCTCAAGTAGGCATGTAAAACATTCAATTGATTGCACTTTGAACCAAATCAATATCTCGTTAAATCACATTTTAAAATGCAAGTAATTTATTTCTCCAATGCAATTTTCAGATTAGTGCCTTTAATCTATTGGGTAAATGGAGTATGGTATGTGATAGTTAGGCCCACAATATCCCTAGGGGTGTACACCCTTGTACTCCTCCTAGCAACCTTGCCAAAAAAAACAACTTATCAACTAACAAAAGAGATGAAACTTGTTGGAGGGTGTATGCACTTATACTCCTCCTAGGGTTTCAAACAAGAATAGCATGGAGCAAGAAGAAAATACCAACTAATGCAGAAATTTCCTTACCAATTCTACAAGATGCAAGATCAAACCCTAGTTTACCAAGTAAATTCCACCACAAAGCAATAGACAAGCTTCCAAGATATAGCACACCACTTTCCTCCACATGATAAACACTTAGCATCCAAAAATTGTATAAGAAATAGAGAAATCAATTTTTCCCAAAGAGGGAAAAAATTTCAGCCAAGTATCTTCTCCAAGATGGGAGAGTCATATCTCAAATGAAATGAGTTTGATCTTTATTTATACCAAACATCTAAAATAAAGTTTGTCCACTTAACAAGGGTAAACCACAAAACAAGGGAGACATTTCCCTTTATTTTTCCCCTTTACAAGATATTATTATTTTAACTTTAAGAATGCACGAAAGAAACCCTAGAAACATGACGTCACACCCTAAAGGGTGATGTTTTGGTACTTTGAAGAAGTCGTTGGGGTTGTAGGAGGAAGCGCTAGGCCTCCAAAGGCCATGTGTCCTCAAGCCAAGTGTCTCCTCCACAATGCAAGGGGTCCTCCCATCCCAAAGTACCAAGTGTCCATCAATCATCATCATCTCCATGAAACCCTAGCACCCAACAAGACACAAGCCCAAAAAGTGCAACGATTCAGCCTCTAAAGGAAAATCGTTGGGCTAACAGGGGCTAGGTGAGATCCTCTAGAGTGCCCTCTCGAGCCTCCAAAGGCTACTACATCCATCGTCTGAAGTCTGGGCTAAGGCGTCCAACTTGTGGGCTCATGCCCCAAGGAGGCCCAAGCCAGGTATATTCTTTCAAAACTGTCCACAAAAGAGGGTCCTGGAAAGACAATGAATGCACCCTCCAAAGGTCTCAAGTCAAACACATCATAGCAAGGAAAATCACGTCTAATACATGAGCCACCTAAACATGTGCATCAAAACTACCTCATCAAATTAAACAAGTGCTCAAAGACCCTATGCAATTGACCAAGTTTAGGTATTGGAGGGGTCTCTTAAAAACCCTATTGGTTGAGCCAAAACCCTCAAGTAAGGGATGCTTCCAAACTTCAAAGGGTAACCCCTTCAAGGTCATGTAGTGGATATGAGGTGGATGGTGATTAGACTTCATAGGTTTATGGGTTTCATGACATAAAGGGCTTGTATTGTCTCATCTATAGGTGCCTTTGTAGAGGGTGTGGTATACCTTCGTTTTTAGTGCATCCTTTTCCCCAGCCCATTTATTGCCATTAATTAGTTAATGTCCAAACATTTGGGTGCTTCTAGTGGATAACGTTAAGCTTGAAAAGGCAGCACCACAATGCCACTTGAAAATAGAGGTACACATAGTGCCATATGGGTAATGCAAACCTTATAACGCACATGTGTAAGTCTTGGTAGAGGGTGTGTTGCACCTTCATTTTCAGTGCATCCTTTTTCCAAGCCCATTTATTGCCATTAATTAGTTAATGTCCAAACATTTGGGTGCTCCTAGCGGATAACGTTAAGCTTGAAAAGGCAGCACCACAATGCCACTTGAAAATAGAGGTACACAGTGTGCGATATGGGTAACGTAAACCTTATAACGCACATGTGTAAGTCTTTTAGCAAGCAAGACATTTATTTATGTTAATATTCTTGTAGGTCTTCAATTCAAGGGAAACAATTCATCGTTCTCAAGACCTGTTTGGGCGAGCATCTGGAAGGTTATTATTTTGGCTTTTAACTTTTGCCAGCTACAGTCCCTCTAGGCCTTCAACCCCTTCTTCCCATGAAATGAGGTACATGCCCTTCTTGGGTCAATAAGGCTAGAAAACCTAGAAGAGGGTGATGTGGTAGGGGAACAAGAGAAGGAAAGGTAAGTATGGTCGGGAATGGTACGATGACCCCTCAAGAGACCCCAATCACACTCTTTCCCCAAAAGTTGGCCACTTACTAGGAAATTGATGAAACTCACCAAGGTGAAACGAGGTTAGAAGCATAATGTCTAAGCAGTCGTTCTATAATCGAAAGCAACTTCAATACAACATATTCAAATGCCTCAAATATTAGAGTGATACTTACCATAATACCTGACTTGTACCTCATGGAGAAAGACCTAATGTCTTCTGGAAGCAAGTTGGTGTGGTGAATGCCATGGTGATGGATCCAGAAGCATGGTGGTGAAGTGAGTCTCCAACTGTGCGAGTGGACATCACCGGTCAATTTGTCTCTTAGTACTCCATGTCTGCAACATGAGGGCGTCGAGTCATAATCTTCTTAGTCATCCCTAAAAATTGGGGATAACAATGCCAACATCACCTCTTACTTGAACTTCACATAGAAGCTGATGGAGAGGTTTGACAGAAAGCATCTAGAGATACACTTCAGGGAGCTGGCATAAATCAAACAGGTTGGGACATTGGATGCATACATCACTGAGTTTCAGAGGCCGGCGGTCACAGTGATAGACATATTGGAGCAGAGATTGGTTTTGTTGTTTACAAAAGGTTTATCTGAGGCACTACTTGGTTGGGTGAATGCCTTCAAACCAGAGACGTTGCAAGATGCCATCATCCAGACACAGGACATGGAGGACGTGGTCCCCAAGACAAACTTTCTCCAAACCGTTCATTCCTCAAAAGAACAAAGATAAGAAGCCCTTTTAGAAAGAAGGAACAAGAAAGGAGAAGATGGATGAGGCGACAACTCGTAATGAGTTGAGTAGAAAGAAGCTTTGCATGAGGAGCAAACCACAGGAGGAAGCCAAAAGTAGAGCTATTGTGCCACTCTATCGAGTGTCCCCATATTTCACACCTTCCGGATCAAGGATGTTGTACAGGGTGTGCGAGTCACTGTATTGATTGATGGTGGGGCAAACCACCATTTTATTGACTCAGCCTTAGTGGCTAACAGAGGGATTCATATGATGGATTTTGAGGGATTTGATGTGGCAGTAGCTGGCAGGCATGTCATACCTTGCACACAGAAGATCTTGCAGCTATGTTTGACATTGGACAATTACAGAGTGACTCATGACTTCTATGTAGTTGAGTTACAGGATACCAACGTCATGTTGGGGGTTCAATGGCTTGTGTCCATAGGTAGGCATATGGTCAACTACGAGGATATGGAGTTGGAGTTTTAAGGTAGCGGGAATGGTAGGAAAGTGGTCTTCAGACATAGTGATGTCGCTTATGCAGTAGAGTGCCTGGTCACTACTGAGAATCCTTCTGGCAGCAACCATCAACATCATGTGGACATCTAGACACTGCTGAGTAGACATGATCGGGTATTTGGGCAGATACCTCCAAGGAGATCACCCGACAGGGGATTCGAGCACACAATTGAGTTGGAGGAGGTAGCCAAACCAATAATCACCACTCCCTGCAGGCACCCTAAGAAATTCAAGGATGAGATCGAAAAGGCCATTAAGGAGCTGCTGGAGATGGGGCATATTAGGTCGAGTATGAGTCCATTTGCTTCTTCGGTAGTGTTGGTGAAGAAGAAGGATGGTACGATGCAGATGTACATCGATTACAGGGCGTTGAATAAGAAGACAATTAAAAACAAGTATCCTATTTCCAGAATATATGAGCTACTGGATGAGATGCACGTGTCAGTATATTTTTCGAAGATTGATCTTTGATCAGGGTATTGCCAGATCAGAGCGAGATAGCAGGACATCCCAAAAACTGCTTTCTGATGCCATTATGGGCACTACAAGTTCTTTGTCATGCCATTTGGGTCGAGGAATGCACCAGATACTTTTCAATCATGCATGAATCACATCTTCAAAAAGCAGCTGAGGAAATTTCTCTTGGTATTCTTTGATGACCTCCTAATTTATAACAGGACATGGGAGGATCACATGAGGCACTTGGATGAGATCTTGAGTATCATGGAGGACCAGTCTCTATATGCCAAAGAGTCGAAGTGTAAATTTGGCATGACAAAGATTCTATACTTGGGACATGTGGTCAATGCACAGGGAGAAGATACATGCCATATGTAGATTTTCTATGACAAAAAGAAAAACTTCACTGAAACCTTTCGTCAAACACTTGGCTGAAACACTTGACTTTGCATTTAATTTGAGTTATTAATGAACCAATTACACCACATGCATTTAATGAACTGGAATCAAATTGAAACTAAAATGAAAGTACCAATCA
This sequence comes from Picea mariana, assembly GCA_032191745.1. Taxonomy (NCBI): domain Eukaryota; kingdom Viridiplantae; phylum Streptophyta; class Pinopsida; order Pinales; family Pinaceae; genus Picea; species Picea mariana. The sequence goes on along the minus strand of JASDQU010682676.1, from coordinate 27,946 downwards.
ACCAAGTAGATCCTACTATAAGCAGTTGACACAAGAAATTAGGCATAAGCCCGGGAAAATCCTCATGAACTGTGAGGCAACCCAAAGATAGAGAAAATCTTTTATTTCAAGTACAAATTACAATCATTCAAGCTATACTTATCTCATCATCTGACCAACATTTGTCTTTAGAAACTGTACGGACTATTACTGCTCCCTTTCTTTCAATTCCGTACACTGTATGAACTGTCCAGACCAGTAATAAATGCATAGAAATCAGTCCAGAAATGCGTGCTTGCAATCTGAAACTGTACGGCCTTCATTAATAACGGTATTAAGCTCGGTTTGCGTGCTGGAAATCACTGTATGGCCTAGAAATAATAAATGTGCCCTCCAACTGTGTATACAACAGTACGGCCCATAAATTAAATGCTCATGCTATACGAAATTCTCTCTTGGAAACCGTGCTTGAAATACTTCTCTTGCTCTACCTTTCTCCAACTCATTAATTGCTCTCTCTTCAATTAATGATAATTTGACTTCAATAATGTTTTCTGTCTTTCCCTAGATGTCTTCTTATATTTTTCCTCTTTCCAAAACCTTAAGTAACTAATCTCAACTAACTCATCAATGGTTGAGATCAATCATATCTAAAGGCTCACATTAAATGCTCATTTAATAATACACTTTATTATTAAATGCTCACAAATATTTTTGGGATCTGTTATCCCCTAGTTTAGGGATAACTAAGGAGATTATGTCTCGAGGCCCACAGGTCCTAGAAATGGAGTACCGAGAGCCAAATCGACTTGAGCATGGCCCTAGAAGGCCCATCTTTTCTTTTCTTCAGTGCCTCCATCTTGTCAGTAGCAACAACGTCCATCACCTCGGCCTGGTCCTGTAGCAGAAATGGATCTTGCTCCATGAGATAACGAGTCCGGGTATCATAGTATGTCACTCTGATGCTCAAAACCTTTGAATATGTGCATTTAATTCTTTTTGTTTCTAACGGGTGCTTGGATCTTATGCCTATCCACTTGACCATATCTGGGGGGAATGACAAGATGCCCTAGTAAGCTTGTGCCCATAGGTTTTGAGTTGCCATTGGGGGATTCATGAGAAGCCATTGTCCACTCCCGTCATACTTACCACTTTCCATCTTTCTCTCGCTTATCCATCCTGTTATCCCCACTTTTAGGGATAACAAGGAGATTATGTCTCAAGGCCCACAGGTCCTAGACATGGAGTACTGAGAGCCAGATCGACTTGAGCATGGCCCTGGAAGGCCCATCTTTTCTCCCTTTCAGCGCTTCCACTTTGTCAGCAGTAACAACATTCATCACCTTTGGCTTGGTCCTGTATCAGAGATGGTTCTTGCTCCATGAGGTAATGAGTCCGGGTATCATGGTATGTGTCACTCTGATCCTCTAAAACTTTGAATATGTGCAGTTAATTCCTTTTGTTTCTAACAAATGCTTGGATCTTATACTTGTCCACTTGACCATGTTTGGGGGGAATGACAAGGTGCCCTAGTGAGTTTGTGCCCATAGGTTTTTGTTTGCCATTGGGGGGATTTCTGAAAAGTCATTGTCTGCTCCCATCATATTACCACTTTTTCATCTTGCTTCCCGCTCATCCATCCTATTAAATTTGTCTGGTTATAGGGTTGGCCAATCATTTAGGGGTTGTACCTTGCCTTGTGGGAAGAATGGGATAAAAGCAGCTGACAATAAAAGCCTAAGAATAAAACCTTGAGATGCTTCGCCCAGGGATTCCGAAGAAAGCAATAAAAAGCTTCTCAGTAAGAAATAGAGGGACTCGTAAGAAATGACAAAACAAGACCTAGTTGAGGGATAGAGGGTCTCATCACGAGCCAACCTATTAGGTCCATGGGTACCTAACAGTATGACACTACTAGCAGCTAGTTACCACGCTAGGGTAGTGGCTCTTGGTTGCATGGACAATAGAAAGGGGGTCTCATCACGAGCTAACCTTCTCATTTCCGTGAAAATGCGTGTGGCTAACATTGCCACCACTGGTCACCACGCCAAGGTAGTCTCCCTTGACTAGCTTCTTGAAAGAAAAAAGCAATAAAAAGATCAAAAAAATAAGACACGACCTGGTTAGAGGATAGGGGGTCTCATCATGAGCCAACCTATTAGGTCCATGAGCATCTAGCGGTATGACACTACCAACATCTGGTCACCACGCCAGGGTAGTGGCTCTTAGTGGTATAGCCAAGAGAAAGGGGGTCTCATCATGAGCCAACCTTCTCATTTCCGTGGAATGCTTGTGGCTAACATTGCCACCATTGGTCACCAAGCCAGGGAAGTGTCCCTTGACTAACATCTTGGAAGAAAAAGAATGAAGATAAAAGGCATGAATGGGCTTGGAAACATTTGCGTCCATGACAGGTGCAACTCACCCTTCACAGAGGCATCCACCGGTAAGCCATCCTTGTTATCACTGCAACTTTTGCCCAGACATCCCCATACACCTCACCCACTTACATGACTTGGATCAAATCCTTTCCAGAAACATCCCTCTTCCAGTAGACACTAACCCAATAAGACGTCCTGTCACTTCCTCCAAACTTGCATTGCAGACTTGTATAATGTCTTTGAGCACTTGACTGAGGTAAAGGGGTTTTATGCACATGTTTAATAATATTGATGATTAGATGTGATTGACATTGCTATGATCCCTGTGACTTATGAGCCCATGGAGGGCGTAGCTGTTGATGTGTAGGATCATGCCCGACGGACAGATACCATATTGGACAGGTACACATGGGGAGATGATTAGTTCGGACCTCCATGGGGCTGAAGAGCCCACCCGATGGATGCTGAGACCTTGGCAGGGGGCAGAGACAGGGCGGAGCATTTGTACCAGGGAAGACCAGAAGAATCCCCCAGAGGCAGCTGAGCAGACATGTACCTAAGGGGGTTGTGCCCCCTTCATTGGAACGCTGACCTTGGAAGGCCTAGGATGTCACCTAGGAGGTTCATGACGTCATCCTTGCTTCATGGACGTTTTGGTAGACAAACAGGGCAGTTTGGCACGTGTGGCAGGTTGGAGAAGCCCAAGGAGGGCTAACGTTTTGCTCCAGGAGGCTGCATTTTCCCTAGAAAGGGCTAACGTCACCCTAGAAGGGGCATGACATCTTGCTTTTTGCTTGATTAGGGTTTAGTATATGACATTTTAATGTAAAACAATATTATTGTGTATTTTGGCCTTGTCAACCTTTTGATGACCTAAAATTTAATTAAGGTCATTTGTACTATATAAGTAAGAGAGAAAAACTCTCTTTTTATCCATCATCTTTCACTCACCATTGGGTGAGGTCTGCAATTTGCGCCCTATTCTAGGGTTTTGGCTGAAATTCTAAGGCACACTTGTTGAAGGAAGCTTGTTTTGGCTATTTTTTTGTATTTCTCTTGGTGGAAGGTTTACAACTAGGGATTTCTTGGTTAAATGTAAGTGAATTTCTGCAAAACTTCTTAATTCAATGGTTGTAGTGTTGTTTACTTGCATTTGTTTATAATAATTTGCTGAATTAAACCCTAGGTGACAAGCACATGCTAAGGTCCTTGTCTCATGTCCCTACTAAGATTAAGAGCCATTTGTTTTGCTGAAGTAAGATAGAGCCTTGCCATTGCAACACTCTAATCCTAGTCTTCAAGCCTAGCCGTCTTATTCCTTTCAATGAGTTGAAGAAGGAGGAGAAAGCACTAAGGCCTAGCTATTCTACACTTTAGTGAGCCTTTCTCCCCTAGGGTTTCACTGTTGAGGCCTTGCTTTAGCAACACCTCAACATTTAACTCTCTTGTCTTCAGCCATATCATTTCTTGCTCAAGCTAGCCGTGTAATTTTGTCTTTTGAGCTAGAGAAGGAGGAAGACGCACTAGGGCCTAGGTCACCTACACCATAGTGAGTCGTCTCCCCTAGGGTTTGACTTGTTGAAGCCTTGCCATAGAAACACTTCAATGTCAAAACCTCTTGTCTCTAGCCCTATTACTATCATCATGGCCCTTCAACATTTGTAGCCCTGTTTGACTCCATTTTTGCCCTCATAAGGCACTGATCTAAGACCTCCATTGTGTTGAGCACCTTGATCATACAAAAAACCAAATGCTTTGAACAACCTTTAACTCATACTAACCCTAGCCTAGACTAATTTTACTAACCCTAGTGCTGCCGTTACCTTTTTCATGATATAAACACATGTATCCAACCATCTATTTATCTTTAAAGCAATTGAATGATTAGCTAAAGCGTTGCTTCAAGTATTGTTACATTGATGATAAATTGCCATTATTTATTGTGAAGCTTCATTAGCATTTATTGTGAAGTGATATATATTGTAATCACTGCCATTGTACAACTTTGATTTTCTTCAACAATAATTGCTTATTATTAGAAAGTCATTGATTATATGAAGTACTAACCAACAAGTAAGCTTGCACATGTATATTTTCTTTGTTGCTTTATCTCAGGCAGATACACTTCTTGGTTACTACTTCCGGATATCTTTTATCTTTATTGGCTATAAGCTGAACTTTCTGATCATGTGGTGACTTGTGAGGGGGAATATTATCACTTAGCCTTTCTAAACCCTTTTGCCTTCTCAAAACCCTAGGTCACTGGGGACGTCTCCCTTGGGCCTTACCTCCCTAAACAGAAAGAACCTTCCCACTGAGGTGACAGTGGTGGGATTGGTTCAGTTACGCAAGTTTGACATCCTCTCATCCGTCTTTTACCCTAACTACAAACTATACGATGACATTTTGGCGTCGTTTTCGGGGAACACTGAGTCAATTCTCCTTAAGACGACACTTCTTGGTAAGCCTTGCCTCTAGAGTCTTTATCTTACAAGATTACCTGGCGAATCCACTTAGGGTGTTTTCCCTTTTCCTTTGCTAGTTTCAAGCAAATTATCTAGCGACTCCACAAACCAAAAGGAGGTACAATAACCCTCCTCAATCCTTCAGAAGGAAGCCTCCCCAAAACTCTCCTGTTGTAAAATCACTTTTCAGAGGAAATCTTCCTTTGAACACCATGTCTAGCACAACAACTCAGACCAATGCACCGAACCCAAGCAATAATCAAAGACAATGGTCATCTACTCTCTTCAAGCCGCTAGACATGTCAGCCATACCAGGCTATCCTAGGCAAATGCCACCCAAGTATGAGAAGTGGTTGCCTAAGTTTACCGGTACTGATGCAATCAGTGCTGAAGAGCATATGAGCAATTTTTGGGYRTTTTTTCAGCTTCACCCCGTTAGTGATGATGCTAAAGACCTAGTCATGAAATTGTTCTCCGCTACCCTCCTTGATGCTTCAAGGCGTTGGTATCATAGTCTTCCTGATGGCAGCATTAAAACCATGGACAAACTAGAAGAAGCCTTTCTCAAGAGATGGAGTATCAAGGAATACCCCAACATGCTAGGTTTGAAACTTTGTTGCGAAAGATCCCTGCAAGCCATCGTCCAAGCGATAATTACCTTGTCTACATCTATACCAAATCATTCACTGGTCAACTAGGGTATCTCCTCAGAGACAAAACCCCCCAAACAATCCAAGAAGCTCAAGAATTGGCTACCAAGATTGAAGGCAACCTCCATTCGTCTAAAATTGAGCCTTTCACAAATCCAAGGGGCAAAATGGACACTAAACTGAAGATAGTCCACAATACCGAGCCTACTTCAAGAGCTAATGATGAATAGAATTGTCAACTTGGAAAGAGCCCATAACCAAGCACCTAGAGTCCCGTACAAAGGTCAATTCCAAAAGGGGAACCAATTCTATAAACCAAAGATTGATCAAGAGGTTCCAAACACTTTGTCTCTTGCAAATATCGTGGATGAAAATCCATGGTGCTTGCATTGTAGTGAAGTACATTAGGAACATGAGTGTCCTTACAACAATGATGGCCATAAACAAGTGAACAATATAGGTCATCTCATGGAAGGCCCCCAAATAAATATCACTGCTGAAGAACATCAGGAGGGCGTGAAAGAAGCAACCAGGCTGGCTAGAATGACAGTAATAAACAACCTGGAGCAGAAATCAAAAGAGAAGTTGAAGAAACAGGAATTCCAGGTGTATAGACGAAAGAAACCAAACCAACCCATCTCTACCAAATCA
>JASDQU010682676.1:5234-15244 GCA_032191745.1 Picea mariana | reverse complement strand
ATCATGGAAAGTCGGGGTTAAACTCTTATTTGAAGAGAATGATCTCTAGGTTATTGTCAAGGATGTTGTGTCTTTGCCTATAGATCGACAACAGTTGCAACTCACAAGAAGAAGGAAATGAAGACCAAGTGGATGATTATGGCTGCCATAAAGCGTAATTTGATCCCTCGAATATTTGAGAAGATGTAATGTCCCTTTCCAAATGAGTCCTCTAGGAATTGAAGAAATAGCTTAAGTAATTGCCGTAGGCTATAGTATTATTTACTTAATGTCATGGGAGTGGGAATTAATTAAATTTAAAGGTGATATTGGTTAAACTCTTATTTGAAGAGAATGATCTCTAGGTTATTGTCAAGGATGTTGTGTCTTTGTCTATAGATCGACAATGGTTGCAACTCACAAGAAGAAGGAAGTGAAGACCAAGCGAATGATCATGGCTGCCATAAAGGGTAATTTGGTCCCTCTAATATCTAAGAAGATGTAATGTCCCTTTCCAAATGAGTCCTCTAGGAATTGAAGAAATAGCTTAAGTAATTGTCATAGGCTATAGTCAGGGAGAAAAAAGTGAATCAATTATTTACTTAATGTCATGGGAGTGGGAATTAATTAAATTTAAAGGTGATATTGGGTAAATCGACAAAATGTAGCTAAGTGTAAGTGATTATTGAGAATATGAAAAATCACTTAAATTTATTAAAAGGTATAAAGGGTCGCAAAAGAGTCAACCAAAGGATAAAAAGGGAAAAAGGGGGTGCCCTCTCTCATTATGGTCATGCCAATTTCTAATTTTCATTTCATAGAGCTCTTTGTGGCTCTGTGAACTCTTCGGCCGAAAACCCTAGGAGAATTTTCAGAGATTTGTTTCAGTGGTGTGACAAATCCACCCTAGCTGGTCATTTGGATAAGAGATCATCCAAATTTCTTCCATGTGCTTCATTGATAGCTGAGATATCTTTAGTGACTACTTTTATGTGTGGTTGAGTTATTGGAGGAGGCGGTTGAGTTGTGTCTTGCAAGGGTCGACTTGTTGGAACAAGGCAGAGTTATTCATTTTCTAGGATACATTCCTCCATCATGGCCATACTAAAATCAAATTCTTATTTAGCCTATGGACATACAAGACATCCCTAAATACCAAGCGTGGCATCAACTCCCCTTGAAAAGAAACTGTGCTATGCTCAGTTGCCCTGACTATGGTGTTATCCCCAAGCACTATCTCCAACTTGATCTCACGATCTCTGAGATCAGTGAAGTGCTCTCTAACACCAGACATATGATTGGATGCTCCACTGTCTACGTACCAAATGCTGGATGGTGTCTCAAGCAATAAACGATCAAGGAGCACTCCCTCTCAAACTGAGAGGCGAACTCATCCTCCTCAGTTGTTGCTGTTGTACCAACCTTCTTCTTCTTCTTGTGGGGACATTGTCCAACATAGTTCCCCATCTTTTGACAAGCAAAGCGTTTAACTTTGCTCATGTCCTTTTGCTCAACACCTCTCTGTTGCTGCTTGGCCCCACCCTTGGGACCCTTCTTGGTATTCTTCTTTCCCTTTGCCAAAAGAGCAAGATGACCCTCATCATCCCCATCACGCTATTGACTAGTAGATCCTGAGCCAAATCTAAGCTCCTCCTATACAAATTCATTCGATAGCCCCTCCGAATTGGGCATATGCTCTCTGGCTACAATGCCTCGTACAAATCTCTCCCATGGTTTGGAGAAGCCATTTAAGGCTGTCCTCACCAACTCAGATGGATGATGGATCCACTATCTTGCCCATAGTTGCCAACTCATCACGAATTTGAGAAAATCTCGGGAGGTATGAGGTGACTGAATCAGTATTCGTCATCTTGGAGCCCCTCAACTTCTCCTGGAGCACCATCTTGCGGTTCTTGTTAGGGCTCTGGTAAAGACCACGCAATGACTACATCTAGGATAGTCCTCTTGGCCTTGATGTTCCTCTTTATGAACTCTGTGAAGAACATTGCATTTGTCCTTATGTAGTTGTGAGAGTGAGTGTGTCAAATGAGCTCCAACACCTTCTTATTTATAGTCCTCCAAGTGACCTAATTGGGTCGACTTCTACTTTTGGAGGATAATAATTTAATATAAATTATTATCTTGAGCCGACTTGTTTTCTAAAGTTATTTCCTAACCTTCTAGGGTTTCTCTTGCTTCCCGGAATATTTTAGACTTTTCAAAGGTTACATATAGAGGTTAATACCTTCCGCAACTACCGTAATATCAACACAACCTTTAGACCATGAGGAGGAGTCAATGGATCCAGTGGATCCCCTTAGTGACGAGGACACGAGGCCTAGATGGCTTCAATATACCTTGAGAAATATAGAGAAGCATGCAACCCCAGGGACATTTTCAAGGACAGTAGGCCTCCGTAGAGGTCCTCGAGCTTTGTGTCCCTTACGAGTAGCATCATTGATTCCGAGCCTTCCAGTTTTGAGGAGACAACAGGCCAACAGGTTTGGAAGGATTCCATGATGGAGGAGTATTAGTCCATCATGAAGAATGATGTGTGGGACATCAGGCCTAGATGGATTCAGGATATCCACCTTGAGAGATATAGAGAGGCATGCGACCCCCAGGGACAAGATTCTTGCAGGGTTATCTGGTCAGGTGTTGGAGCCGACGGTGATTTACTGCGACAATCAAAGTTGTGTCAAACTCTCGAAGAATCCACTGTTTCATTACAGGTCGAAACACATTGAGATCATATACCACTTCATCATAGACATGGTGCAAAAGGGAGTTGTGAAGCTCCAATACATTTCCACAGATGAGCAGATTGAAAATATTCTCACCAAACCCCTAGTGAAGGGGAAGTTTGTCTACTTCAAAGACAAGCTGGGAGTGGTTGAGAATACCTCCCTTGCTAAGAGGGAGTGTTGATGTTTTTGTAGCTTCGAGGAGTTACTCTCACATTGGCCTTGGTGTCGGGCATGTGGGAATCTTGTTGGCACTCACATTCCACTTTTTATTTTGTGAAAACCTGCTTTGTATGGAGTTTGGGCTTGGAATTGTTGTTGGTGGGGTTTTCTCACCCACATTCACATGTTGGGGATTCAAACCCACTTAGAGGAATAAACAATTCTAATTTGATGATGAGTTTAGAAGGGGTTATTAATCTCACTCATTAGACTCCTATAAAAGGAGATGCAATGTGAGGAGGCACCACACATCTCATTGTGGCATTTTCATCTTGGCATTATGGTGTTGGCATGAGTGAGTGAGCACTCTTTTCAAGGAGATTGGGAGACAAATTTCAACAAAGGAAATTCTTCACTTTGACAAATCTGGCCTAGGGTTTCTGGACTGACTTTCTCTGTTTTCCATCCAAGGAGAGGAGGTTGCACTTGTGAGAGGAAGAGGGAGAACAAGTCTCACGCGTGATCCGTACAGTTTGTACCACACCTGTGGATCGTACAACAGGTAGAAACAATCTCACGTGTGAGTCACAACAGTAGATTCAGTTGCAAGTGCATGACGAATAGTCCGTACCACACGTGCAGAGCATACATGTGACGTCAGCAGACCATACAATAGATTTGTAAGTTGGAAGGGTTTTCCAGAATTTTGTTGAAGTTTTAATTTTGCCAAGAGGACTGTTTTTGTCCTCGAAAGTTCTCAATCTGAAAAATTTTATTGAACAAAATTTGTGTCTCGTGTGCATGGATGATTTCTCTCTGATCTTTGTGTTTCCGTTGTAATTTTCTGTCATGATTTTAGTGTAAAGTTATTCGGTGATAACAACTCTAGTTTACTGTTCGAGGTCAGTTGGATTTAATTTTTAGATATGAAATTGAATGCATTAAATGCTTAAAAATTGACATTCTCATCCAATTTGCAACAAACCATTTTTCACGAGAGACAATGAGTTGACGCACCACTCTTGTTTTGGATCCTCTTGGGCAAGAGGTGTTCTTGTTAATTTTCATTTGTTAAGCACTTCTCCATYGCCACCTCCCTTGGTTGTGTCACATTTCTTGTTGTCTTCCCCTTTTTTAACCAAYGTTGTTGTTGCGTAARCAATTTTTGTGTCTGCCACTGTCCATATTGTGGGAGTGTCTTCTCCCTTGTTGAATTATGCATCTGGAACCTCAGAACTAGAAGGAAATTCCCAATACAAGTGGCTCACCCTTATTTTATACTTGTTTGTGACAATTCATATTCAATTTGGATTTAGAACATCAAATGAAATATAGAAGTTCATTGGTCACACCTTCTAGATGAATACTAGAAGGTCCAAAAATTACATAGATGATCCCCCTAGACCATACCTCTCTAATGGAGAAGCTTTTGGTTGCAAAAAGATTACATTCCGATTGTTAAATTTTCTTTAATTATAGAGCAGTAGTGTTATCAGTGTTCTTTTATTCCATTATCATTAACATTTATATCATAGACCGAACAATAATATCATCCTAAACAATAGACAAGAGTACACAACAGATTTATCCTGGGAAAACCCCAAATGGGGGAAAAACCCAACAACCTTTGTTAGATAGATTTCGTCCACAATAGTCCAACCATACACCAACTCTCAAGAGCAACAGACAAGAAAGAAACCCTATTAGTAGGTTAGCGCACAAGCTAGTGCTCCCAGCTGCAACAACAACACCATACAAGTAGAGCGCACCTCCTTACAGAGATAACACACAAGAGAAAGCCTTCACCAAGAATAACCAATCTCCAAGATGTCGTAGTAGTTGTCTTCTCCGTGACTCGGATTGGCACGCCCTTTTTCAATGAGTGAGTGAGCCCGTGAGTGTGTCAAATGAGCTAGACGTCTCCCTTATTTATATTCTTCAAGTCACTTGCCTGGGCTGACGTCTTCTCTAGTAATCTTATTTTTCGCTTTATTCTTTTCCTTGTGATCCGACTTGTCTTCTGTGGTATTCTTCTGCTGTTCAATGGTCTTCTTGACTTCTAGAATCTTCTTCTCTTTTAAGAAAGGTTGTTTAGAGGAAAGTTCATCCCGCAACTACCAAAACATCGAGTCAAACAATGCATTACCCCCTCACTCACCTCTAGGGAACCCTTGGCTAGAGGGGTTAGCTGGTAAGAGAAGAAACAACACACCTCCCTCTCAATGAGGGTGGACATTCTGCATCACTCCAAGCTTGTCACTGAAGTATTCATAGTTCACTATGGATAGGGGCTTGGTGAGAATGTTCGCTATCTGGTCATCTGTGGATATGTACTGGAGCTCCACAACTTCTCTCTGCACCATGTCTCGGATGTATTGATATTTGATCTCTATGTGCTTTGACTTGTCATGAAAGACATGATTCTCTGAAAGCTTTACGCAACTTTGATTGTCACAATGTATCAAAGTTGGATCCTATTTTAGATCAAATATCCTTGCAAGCAACTTCCAAAGTCRCATTGCTTCACGGTTTGCCACACTAGTTGCGATATACTTTGCTTCTGCTATATTGATTGCCACTGATGTCTRCTTCCTTCTTAACCATGAGATCATACCTAATCCCAAATTGAAGCAACATCTGGATGTGCTTTTCCGGTCCATTGCACTCCCTGCCCAATCAGAGTCTATATATCCCTGCAGCTTCACATCTCCACCCGAAACATATCTCTATCCATATCCAATCGTWTCAGGTAGGTACCTCAATATATGTTTTGTTGCTATCCAATGTAAATGTCTAGGTTCAACCATGTATCGACTCAAGGTGTTTACTAGAAAGCATATGTCCGACCTGATGTTAACCAGGTACATCAAGGATCCAATCAACTGTTTGTACATCCCGGGATCCACCAAATCTGAAGATGAATCACTCAGGAGATTCAGATTTATCATCATAGGTGTGGCCATGGACTTCCAGTCCATCTCGAATCTCTGTAGGATCTCAACCATATATTTTCCTTGGCTAAGGAAAATCTCACTTGGCCTCTGCCACACCTCCAATCCCAAGAAGTAATGCATTAGACCTAGATCCTTCATCTCGAACTTTGAAGTGAGCTCCCTCTTGCACCCAACTATGAGCTTCTCATCCCTTGTTAGAAATAGGTCATCCACATATAGGACCAAGATCAACGGACAACCACTCTCAACCTTGTAGTAAAGGTTGGGATCTGCATCACTCTTGGTAAATCCCGAGCTCATCAGGTAGGTATCTATCTTGGCATACCATGCCCTGGGTGCCTCCTTCAATTCATACAAGGCCTTCTTCAATCTGCACACATGGGACTCCTTCACATGGATCACAAAACCTTGTGGATGCTCTATGTACACTTCTTCCTCTATCACACCATTCAAGAAATTAGTCTTGACATCCATCTGGTGTAATTTCCATTCCATTACGGAAGCAATTGCAATAATCAAGATGATGGAAATGTACTTTGCTACAGGAGCAAATGTCTCATCATAGTCTTCTCCCTCTTTCTAGGAGACCCCTCTAGCCACATATTTTGCCTTGTGCTTCTCTATGTTGTCATTTGTAGCATGCTTGATCTTGTAGATACATTTGGAAGTTACCACTAACTTCCCTTCTGGTCTTGAAACCACTTCCCACACATCATTCTTCATGATGGACTGGTATTCCTCCATCATGGCATCTTTCCATTCTTGCTTCTCAGCAACTTCTTCGAAGGTGGAAGGTTTTGAATCAATGTTTCTGCTCATCAACACCACATAGATGGAAAACTTATGTGGTATCTTGTTCTCTCTAAAAGATCCTTTGGGCGCTGCATATCCTTTAGCTTCCTGCAAAGTGTTCCGGAGCCAAGCTGGTCTCTCTCTGGTGACTGCAGCTTCTCTGGGTGGATCTAGAAGCCTCTTTGACTCTACCATCTCATTCTTTTCTTCTAGAATGGGTTTATCTGGAGTAGTATCAACCATGATTTCATCCCTTGGAGCCTCTTGCTCCTCTATGTCCTCATCCTTCTTAGACTCCCTTGATCATATGAAGGCTTCATCTTCATCAAAAGTCACATCTTTGCTAATCTCAACCTGTCTCTGCGCAGTGATGTATATTATATAGGCCTTCGAAGTCTCACTGTATCCAAGGAAGATACCCTTCCTTCCCGAAGGCTCCAACTTCGTGCTCTTTTCCTTGGAAACATGGATGTACATTGGACAACCAAATATCCTCAAGTAGCTGACCTCTGGTTTCTTTCCAGTGAACAACTCTTCAGGTGTCTTGTTCCCCAATATCTTGTGAGGACTTCTATTCTGGACATACACGGTTGTACTGGATGCTTTTTTCCATAGGTGCATGGGTAGACTCTGGTCATGGATCATTTCTTAAGCTGCTTCAACAATCGATTTGTTCTTTCTCTATGCAACCCCATTTTGTTGAGAGTTGTAGGGAGTTGTCAACTCCTTCTTAATTCCCGCTTCATTGAAAAAGTCTTTGAATTCATTTGAGGTGTAACCTCCATTGTCATATCTCAAGACCTTAATCTTCCTTTCGGAGAGATTCTCAACTAAAGCCTTGAATTCTTGAAACTTGTTGAGGACTTCGTCTTTTGCTTTCAAGAAGTAGATCCATGTCTTCCGTGAATATTCATCTATGAATAAGACAATATATAAAGTTGCCTAAAGATGGCATCGTCATCTGTCCACATACATCGGAGTGTATAATGTCCAAGACCCCTTTGGATCTACTGTCACTCCTAGTAAAGCTTCCCTTTATATTCTTACCAAGTGAGCAACCTTTGCATACACCATCACGTTCTACCTGGATGTCTGGTAGGCCTGTAACCATCTTGCTCAATACTGGTAGTTCTCTATAATTTATGTGAACAAGTCTCTGGTGCCATAGCTCAGTTGAGTTCAAGCTATTATGTACAAGGGCTTGTTCTTGTTGTTCCTTCAGTTTATATAGTCCTCCCTCCCGGACACGAATCACGATAGATTTATCAATGTTTGAATTTTTGGGCCATATTGTTGATGATTACAGCTACGTGAGACATTCTCCAGGACACAAACCTGAGAGAGAGCCCTGGAGAGGGGTGTGTGGTTCCTATCTGAGACAGAGCTAGAATGTAGAGATGGCCTCCTCCTTATAGAGAGTTGAGAAGAACTCCAGATGGTTTTGCTGTGTAACATAGTGAGAAAGGAGATCTGCTGAGTTGGATGTGCCTGTGGCTGAGCACAAGGTAAACGTGTGAATTCCCATGATATGGGTACATCATTATGAGACAGAGATGAAGACGATGTATTATCTTCCTCTGAGCAGAGAGTTGAGATGATGAACTCCAGATGACTCTCCCATGTAATGCAGTGGGAAAGAAGATCTGTTGAGTGGACGTGTCTGTGGACGAGCACAGGTGAACGTGATCCTAGTGGCTGAGCACTAGTGAGTGTGGTTCTCGTGTGAGATGAAATGAGATAGAGAGATGGACATCCCTATGGATGTGCCCCTAGTGGTTGAACACTAGTGGGTGTATGAAATCCCTTGCTATATTGTTTAAGATATAGACCTGCCTGTAACCCTAATTGTATTGTAAAGGGTACAGGTCGGCCCCACCTTAATGTAATTGTAATTGATAATTAATGTAAAAGATAATTAATCTGGTTAATATTAATTATATTGTGAGATAGAGAGGTCGGCCCTATTGTGCCAATAGACACTTATGTTGACAGGTCAAGTCTAATATAAGTAAACGTAAATTCCCCATTGAGGAATTATATCTTTTGTGTGAGTTTGGAAATTCGAGCAAGTACATCTTTTTGGGAAAAGTGCGCTAGTCTTCTAGGGTTTGTGCTAGTCTTCTAGGGTTTTCAAGCACTCTTTTGTGTGCTAGGTTTTATTGGTGGTGGAGGTCTTTCTCTTGAAGAATATAGCAAAGGATTGGTTGGGTTTTCTTCCCTTGTTGAGAAGGGTTTCCCAGGATACTTCTTGTGTATTTTGTTGACCGCCTATCCAACTAGGGGGTCAACTCCATCTGCCATGAAGAGATGCATCATCAGATGCTCATTTGTCGAAGATTATTTGGTTCTACAGGGCATTTTTTGCCGCCAGCACATCTTTTTGTAAACGAAATTTTTGCACCCCTGCGTGGGTTAATAATGTAATAGGTTTGCATGGGTCATATTTAGGTCAGTTACCTTGGGATGGGTTCATTGGGAGAGTTCCTTTCACCGAGGGTTTTTTATCCTCAAGTTATTAATTGGGCTTTTCAGCCTTATTAATTTCCCTTGAGTTTTTCCCTCACACTTGCAATAATTCCTCCAAAGTGGTGAAGGACATTCTAATGGGCTTATCTTCTGGTAACTATTGTTTAGGGATGATGTAAATGACCATGTATGACATCTTAGAAAGTTTCGCGGAATTCCGATGAGTCTAGATTATTTTTCTTTTCAATAATTAATTTTTAATTAAATTTTCCCAAGTTTGGAGGTTTAATTATTTATTTAATTAATTATTTTTGGGCAAAAATTGTAAAAACTAGGCCCTTGGACTTTTGATAGGGGTATTTGTGCTCAAAAGAAATGGAATGAGACCCGGATCAAGTTTCATCTTAGTCGGATAACTTTTGCTAGGTGTTTGTCCACCAGGAGTCTCAATCAGTGAAAAACAACAATTTTAATTGCTAGGTCATGACATAACAAAAATGTATTTTTTGTAATAATGAGTTAAAAGGATGATGTAAAGATGGAAAAAGGGAGAAGATGTGTTTCCTAACCTAAGCCTACCCAACCGAACTTAATTCAACCTTTTTACTCCCGTCACCCACTCACCTCATCCAAACCCTCATGCCCCCTAGGGAAGTTATGCCCCCTTTGTTTGCAAAAACGCGACAACTTAATTTTTAAAGAGTTGCGGGCCCTGTCTTCCACATAGACGCCTTTCCTAGCCTCCCACGTCACCTTTAAACCTATCCCCACACCTCACAACCCATCCACCTCATCAATTCATGTTTAAAACCCTAGATGGTGCGCCCCCCTCCTTGGGATTCTCTCTTGTGCTTGGTGGTGGACACTTGGCATTGATCCAAGAGAGGTAGGTTTGCCTCTCCAAGTATAAATA